>SKCR01038797.1:0-197115 GCA_019454045.1 Zanthoxylum bungeanum | reverse complement strand
ATGTCAAATACCTTTATTTGACTATTTATTAATGTGTATTTAATAATATCATATATTAAATACAAATACACATTAATTAGGAAATGACGTTTCGGCCCGTTCGCATGTATTTTTCGTTTAACGTTTAAACGATTTATAAATAATCATCATTATTCATAAATGTTGCTATAGTGCTCTACAAGTATGTTTCATTATTGAGACTCTCTAGATTCAGGTATATCTGTCACGAAATCCAATTTCATGTCCATAATCTATCCACCCGTAGATTATGACGATCACAGATAAACTAGCTGAATCATACAGGTCGAGGTCATTGCATACGTATAATCCCACCGTCACAGGTATCCAGATAATCCCAGAGATATAGATGTGAACGTCAAATCTCTATAGGTATTATCTCTTCGACGTATCTATTAGCAATCTCTAAATAACACTCGGAACTTACTTCCGATGCATATTGTGGCCACAGATTTAACAGACTGCTAAATATATATGTACTACCAATGCTCTGTACACAGAATTGGCGGATCCTATCTTGACACACACATGATATCCTGAGGATCGATCCACACCCAACGAACAGGCGGATGTCTGATCTAAATAGATCGGAGACGTGACTGCCATCTAAGTGTGGAGGATGTCTCATACATCCACAGTGGTGTCTCAAGTCGAAGGACCACTATGCTACTCAACCCGAGAAGATTCTTATTGACGTTGGTGTACCATCCATTAAGAATCTTCGGTGAGCCGTTCAGTGTTTATCCACTATAAACACCTACACGTCTATACGAGTCTCCATAGACTCATGGTTCATTGGGATAAACCATCGGACCAAGTCTCGATATACGACATGTACTGGTCTCAACGGATTTGACTAACAGACCCGTGTTAGCAAATCTTGACCAGGAACTATGTTTGATAATATTCATATAGCAATGACACTTCCCAATGTCAATTACAAACTAACTTTGTAACTGTGTACTGCATTATATATTATCGGGCCTTTGTCTAATATATACATATCACTAACCACATTTAGTTTCAATCTAATCGTAATCAGATCGAATACGTATATAAGAACAAGAGGTGCAACCATAAATAAGTAATATTATGGAATAAGGGGATGTTCGTATTCATGAATCAGACATAAATACGGTCCGGATTGGCGCTCTGAGCACCAACCCCAACAATTTCTCCCACTTGCACTAGTGCCAATCCACGGTATCATATTGTAGACAACAGGACCTGGGCGACGCCGTTCCTAGGCTCGCGGCCTAGCTGGGAAGTACTAAATAATATGGAGTCGCCACCCGGTGTGAACCAGGACAAAGATTTAAGGCCGCACTCACCCCTCGCAAGGGAAGACCTCAAACCGTTGGGTTCGGAATGGTCCCTTACTTATGTCACTTGTAATAAAAGGATTTATGTGATAATTTAACCAGGCTTAAATAACATTTATTTCCAAATATATCATGCTTCTAAATTCATATGCATACATCAACAAGTTCATCACAACATGCAAATCACATGGCAATCTCATGAACATATTTCAATCCTATGATATGGAAAACTAAGAACAACATAATCATGCTTGAGTACTATCTCATGAACCTATTAACCAAATAACATGCTAATAGCCTAATCATGCTTGAATACAAATAATACAGTTGGCTATATAACACAAGCAAGATCAACCAAGAGGCAATTATGCATAAATATGATAAGGCAGACTCAGTTCAGTGTGTGCGCGTTCGTGTAGCGTTCGTAA
Organism: Zanthoxylum bungeanum; assembly: GCA_019454045.1. Classification (NCBI taxonomy): domain Eukaryota; kingdom Viridiplantae; phylum Streptophyta; class Magnoliopsida; order Sapindales; family Rutaceae; genus Zanthoxylum; species Zanthoxylum bungeanum. Next base: position 195,347 of record SKCR01038797.1, on the reverse strand, counting down.
ACGCGTTCGAACGGTAAACAGAAAGTTCGCGTTCGTATGGCGTTTGATAACGCGTTCGAACGGAAATGAAACAGAATGCTCGCGTTCGTATGGCATTTGATAACGCGTTCGAACGGAAATGAGACAGAATGCTCGCGTTCGTATGGCGTTCGTGAACGCGTTCGAACGGAAGTGAGACCTGATGCATGATAAGGCAAAAAAATGCATGCGCGTTCGAGTTGCGTTCGTAAACGCGTTCGAACGGGAACAGACCTGATGCATGAAATGAGACGCAATACATAAACAACAAAATAAAGGGGCGCGGCGAAGTACTGCCGTAAAGGTGGCCTTTTGGGGCTCTTGATCTCTCAAAGAGAGGACCTTTAGACCAACATACTAAGCCCATGCGCGTCACATCACATCATGCATATAAACATAAAGACAATCATATTATTCTAAGTATGTCCGATTGAAAGTGTCTTGCATCCAACCGAACACACATCAACCGGCGCGGCAAAGCATCGTGGTAAAGGGCTTTAACCCCTCCCCATAGGGGATCTTTCATTCCACTTACTAAGCCCATGCGCTCGATTGAGTCATGCATAAATGAGCAACATGCATAATTTAAATGACGAAAAATAAATAAATAAAAGCAACACAAAACAAGAGAAGGTGTCGTTTTACTCAAGTGGTACGTGGAGTTGTATCCCAAGTACAGACCGCACTACCGTCCATTCGGATTCGGCTACGGAATTTACGTATGGGTTTCCATCCTATATACCACAAGAGACGACACTCTTCCATTTCATTCAAGCCACAACATGCATCCATAAACGACTCTCATGCGAATAGAATTTAATAATAATAAAAAAACGAATATAAACTAATGAAAAGGTACCCTCAGGTCTAACCTTTTAAATCACCTCTCGGATGTACGGTACACGATCGTCGGAAGGGTGGATGCTCCGTAACTCTCCCGGTTCACTGGTTCACTGTTCTCGTTCGTTGTCTTGCTGTTTTGAGTCCGTTTTGCTACTGTTTCCTTGTGGTTTCGCTGCCGTTTCCTCTTTATCTTTTGCTTACTCTTTTTGGGTGTCTTCTTCCTGTAATTTTTATGCGTGTTGTGTGTGAGTTAGGGACTAGCTAGTAGCTAAGGACTAAGGTTGAGAAGGTTGGTGAAGGGTTCTATTTATAGGCAAAGGGTTGGTCTTGACAAGGAAAGGGATTTGGATAATTAAAGAGGGATTTGATTTGGTTTGGTTTAGGAATGCAAGGGATTTGATTTGGTTGGTTAAGGGAAGTCAAAGATTGAGGGGGGACAAATCTTGGCTAGATAGGGAAGGTGAACATTTGATTGGCTTGGATTAGGGATACAATATTTTAAGTTTGGGAATAATCTTATTAGATTGGGAATATAATTGGTTGATTGATTTTAATTAGGCATGATTATATTTTGATTTAGTGTGTGATTTGTTTAATTTAGGCATGATTTTAGTTTAAGTTGGTAATTGTTTATTTTATGTTTGGTATATGTTTTATTTAATCATTTAATTAATTTAGTTATTATATTATTTAGTTAATGTTTTAATTAATATTTATTTATTTAAATTGGGATGTGTTTTATGGGCTTTGGGGGGCTAATTGGGCTGGATGTGAGGCTAGCAGCAAAACCAGAATTACCGACACCGTTCGAACGTTTCCTCGAACGCGGCACGAACGCCCGCAATCCGTTTGACGTTCGAACGTAAACACGAACGTAGCACGAACGAAAACAGTGAACCTTGTTTATTTTGAATTTCCCATTCCGATGTCCGTTCCCGTGACCTCCGTGACTTAAAAGGTAGTGTCTCCAAAATGAGACTCATCATAGGGACTTATGTGTAAAAATGCAGTGCCTACAGTCGCCCCCACTTTGATGGGACTTGTGTAATGTGCAACAGTGACAATCCTATCAAAGTTATGCAATGCATTTCTACTTACCTGGCTCGCCAGCTGCCACTTGACTTACCATGTGTTGAGTTGATTTGGGTGGTGAGGTGCTGCGACCCCTGGTTCATTCCCGAACCGTGTTGTGATGTGGTCCATTCTCGAACCGTTACCGTAAGGTGTCCATTCCCGAACTGTTACTGTAAGTTGGTCCATTCCCGAACCGTGCTTCCATTCTAGGAGTGCTATTCCCGGCTTGTTCATTCTTGAACTCTGCTCCATTCTTGGATTGCCATTCCCGGCTTGTTCATTCTCGAACTGTGTTGAGATGAGGCTTTATTCCTCCCGAGCTTTATTCCCGAACTGTTGAGATGAGGCTTTATTCCTCCGAGCTTTGTTCTCGAACTGTGTTGAGATGAGGCTTTATTCCTCCCGAGCTTTATTCCCGAACTGTTGAGATGAGGCTTTATTCCTCCCGAGCTTTATTCCCGAACTGTACTGACATGAGGCTTTCTTCCCCTTGAGCTTTGTTCTCAAACTTATACTGATATGAGGCTTTCTTCCTCTTGAGCTTTGTTCTCAAACTATACTGACATGAGGCTTTTATTCTCTTGAGCTTTGTTCTCAAACTATACTGACATGAGGCTTTTATTCCCCTGGGCTTTGTTCCCGAACTGTGTTGTGATATGAGGCTTTATTCTCCTGGGCTTTATTCCCGAACTGTTACTGTAAGTTGTTCATTCCTGAACTGTTATCGTGAGGTGGTTCATTCCCGAACCGTTACTGTAAGGTGGTCCATTCCCGAACCGTTACTGTGAGGTGGTTCATTCCCGAACCGTGACTGTGAGGTGGTTCATTCCCGAACCGTTCTTCCATTCTTGGAGTGCCATTCCCGGCTTGTTCATTCCTGAACTGTACTTCCATTATCGGAGTGCCATTCTCGGCGTGCTCATTCTCGAGCTGTGCTTCCATTCTTGAGTGCCATTCCCGGCTTGTTCATCCTGAACTGTACTTCCATTATCGGAGTGCCATTCTCGGCGTGCTCATTCTCGAGCTGTCCATTCCCGGACTATATCTCCATTCTTGGAGTGCCATTCTCGGCGTGCTCATTCTCGAGCTGTCCATTCCCGGACTATATCTCCATTCTTGGAGTGCCATTCTCGGCGTGCTCATTCTCGAGCTGTCCATTCCCGGACTATATCTCCATTCTCGGAGTGCCATTCTCGGCGGAACTGATCTGATGTGATGCGGGCCTCGCCCCCAGAATGCCATACCCGGCAATGCTGATCTGATGTAGTATGGGCCTCGCCCCCAGAATGCCATACCCGGTCAATGCTGATAATGAAGTGGGCCTCGGCCCTGGGACTCATTCCCAAACTGTGTTTGATGTGGGCCTCGACCCTGGGACTCATCCCCAAAACTGATGTTGAAGTGGGCCTCGGCCCCAACTGCTACTGACATGGGTCTCGCCCCCGGATTGATGCTGATGTGGGCCTCGACCCTCGGATTCATTCCAAAATTCTGCTGATGCGGGCCTCGACCCTGGGATTCATTCCAAAATTCTGCTGATGTGGGCCTCGACCCTGGGATTCATTCCAAAATTCTGCTGATGTGGGCCTCGGCCGCGGAATGATGTGGGCTTCGCCCTAAACTGATAATGATGTGGTCCTCAACCCGCAGAGTGACACAGATACGGGCCTCGCCCATGTGACTCATTTCTGAAACTGCTGACATGGGCCTCAACCCCGTGATTCATTCCAACACTCTGGCGATGTGGGCCTCGACCCTGGGACTCATCCCCAAAACTACTACTCATATTGATGATTCTGGTTGTCTTGTCTTTGCCGCTTTCTCTTTTTCTCTTCTGCAACCTGTTATTTCAAACAGAGCAAACACAAAAAGGATGCAAAATGTGTTACGTGTATGCATGCATGCATGATTGGGTTTCCTATCCCATTGGGCTAGGTCTTCTGCCAGTATTCTTGGTGGCTGCTTGGTCTTTTGACAAGTCTGTCCTCTTCCCTAACCAACGGGTATCTATGATGGCTTTCAAGACAAAAATGGGGTTCACATGGTGCATGTATGCATGAGGTGCATGTGATGCATGATATGCATGCGATACAAGAAATATATCAACTCATTAAAATTTTCACACAAATCGGCTCATCATCATTTTAGAAGTTTTTGGGCCAACTGTCATAGGAGTGAACTCGTCCCAGTTTAAATGGCCCAACGAGTTCACATCTCATGGCAAGGAGCCCAACTAAATCCAAATGGTAACATTCCGAACACAAGCACAAGGTGGCTCATCACACACTTAGAAGCCTTCGGCCCAATCGTCATAAAATACGTTCTTGTCCCAGTTTAAATGGCCCAACAAGCCCATATCTTATGACAAATAGTCCAAATGAATCCAAACGATGATGTTCCCAAACACAAGCATAGAAGAGAGATAATGCAAACATGACATAATAATTTTACAAAGTGGCCCATCAACATTTCAGAAGCTTTTGGCCTAATAGTCATAAGGTGTGAACTTGCCCCAGTTTAAATGGCCCAGCAAGCCCGCATTTCTGACAATAGTCCAACTGCATCCAAATGAGGATGGTCCACAAGCACATATTCAAGGAAATAATTGTTACTTTAGCCAACCCGGTCTATGGGTGGGTTAGTAAGAGTATAGACAAAGGCTCTCACCGGCGAAGGATGGCCCACAACTAGGTCTCCCCACTCAAGGGTTCGAGCAACCAAGTGAGCGCACCCTTTTTATACACTAAGGTACGTGCCAATGAGCTATGGTGTGTGACGGACTGTCAAATGGATTTCCCGTTGTAGATCCCCCAGAGGGAAGGTGGAGCGAGGCTCACTAAATACCCAAGCCTCTTAGGCTCTTATCGCTTGTTGTCAGGAATAAACAACGAGTCCTCCAAATTAGTCCATCACAATAGGCTACAAGTAGATGGCTATCTAGGTGCCCTCACAGCTTTTCCTTCTAGAAAGGTAGTGAATGAAGGAAGACACCAAACCATTATCTAGCCTTAAAATGCCTTTGATTAAACCCTCACTTTATCCACTATAGACACGGTCAATTAAAACATAAATCCAAACATCACAAGACAATATTTCGGGGCCAATTCTCTATCCCAGTGGAGTCGCCAGACTGTAGACAACAGGACCTGGGCGACGCCGTTCCTAGGCTCGCGGCCTAGCTGGGAAGTACTAAATAATATGGAGTCGCCACCCGGTGTGAACCGGGACAAAGATTTAAGGCCGCACTCACCCCTCGCAAGGGAAGACCTCAAACCGTTGGGTTCAGAATGGTCCCTTACTTATGTCACTTGTAATAAAAGGATTATGTGATAATTTAACCAGGCTTAAATAACATTTATTTCCAAAGATATCATGCTTCTAAATTCATATGCATACATCAACAAGTTCATCACAACATGCAACATCACATGGCAATCTCATGAACATATTTCAATCCTATGATATGGAAAACTAAGAACAACATAATCATGCTTGAGTACTATCTCATGAACCTATTAACCAAATAACATGCTAATAGCCTAATCATGCTTGAATACAAATAATACAGTTGGCTATATAACACAAGCAAGATCAACCAAGAGGCAATTATGCATAAATATGATAAGGCAGACTCAGTTCAGTGTGTGCGCGTTCGTGTGTAGCGTTCGTAAACGCGTTCGAACGGTAAACAGAAAGTTCGCGTTCGTATGGCGTTTGATAACGCGTTCGAACGGAAATGAAACAGAATGCTCGCGTTCGTATGGCGTTTGATAACGCGTTCGAACGGAAATGAGACAGAATGCTCGCGTTCGTATGGCGTTCGTGAACGCGTTCGAACGGAAGTGAGACCTGATGCATGATAAGGCAAAAATGCATGCGCGTTCAAGTTGTGTTCGTAAACGCGTTCGAACGGGAACAGACCTGATGCATGAAATGAGACGCAATACATAAACAACAAAATAAAGGGGCGCGGCGAAGTATTGCCGTAAAGGTGGCCTTTTGGGGCTCTTGATCTCTCAAAGAGAGGACCTTTAGACCAACATACTAAGCCCATGCGCGTCACATCACATCATGCATATAAACATAAAGACAATCATATTATTCTAAGTATGTCCGATTGAACGGTCTTGCATCCAACCGAACACACATCAACCGGCGCGGCAAAGCATCGTGGTAAAGGGCTTTAACCCCTCCCCATAGGGGATCTTTCATTCCACTTACTAAGCCCATGCGCTCGATTGAGTCATGCATAAATGAGCAACATGCATAATTTAAATGACGAAAAATAAATAAATAAAAGCAACACAAAACAAGAGAAGGTGCCGTTTTACTCAAGTGGTACGTGGAGTTGTATCCCAAGTACAGACCGCACTACCGTCCATTCGGATTCGGCTACGAAATTTACGTCTGGGTTTCCATCCTATATACCACAAGAGACGACACTCTTCCATTTCATTCAAGCCACAACATGCATCCATAAACGACTCTCATGCGAATAGAATTTAATAATAATAAAAAAACGAATATAAACTAATGAAAAGGTACCCTCAGGTCTAACCTTTTAAATCACCTCTCAGATGTACGGTACACGATCGTCGGAAGGGTGGATGCTCCGCAACTCTCCCGGTTCACTGGTCACTGTTCTCGTTTGTTGTCTTGCTGTTTTGAGTCTGTTTTGCTACTGTTTCCTTGTGGTTTCGCTGCCGTTCCTCTTTATCTTTTGCTTACTCTTTTTGGGTGTCTTCTTCCTGTAATTTTATGCGTGTTGTGTGTGAGTTAGGGACTAGCTAGTAGCTAAGGACTAAGGTTGAGAAGGTTGGTGAAGGGTTCTTTTTATAGGCAAAGGGTTGGTCTTGACAAGGAATGGATTTGGCTAATTAAAGAGGGATTTGATTTGGTTTGGTTTAGGAATGCAAGGGATTTGATTTGGTTTGGTTAAGGGAAGTCAAAGATTGAGGGGGGACAAATCTTGGCTAGATAGGGAAGGTTGAACATTTGATTGGCTTGGATTAGGGATACAATATTTTAAGTTTGGGAATAATCTTATTAGATTGGGAATATAATTGGTTGATTGATTTTAATTAGGCATGATTATATTTTGATTTAGTGTGTGATTTGTTTAATTTAGGCATGATTTTAGTTTAAGTTGGTAATTGTTTATTTTATGTTTGGTATATGTTTTATTTAATCATTTAATTAATTTAGTTATTATATTATTTAGTTAATGTTTTAATTAATATTTATTTATTTAAATTGGGATGTGTTTTATGGGCTTTGGGGGGCTAATTGGGCTGGATGTGAGGCTAGCAGCAAAACCAGAATTACCGACACCGTTCGAACCTTTCCTCGAACGCGGCACGAACGCCCGCAATCCATTTGACGTTCGAACGTAAACACGAACGTAGCACGAACGAAAACAGTGAACCTTGTTTTATTTTGAATTTCCCCTTCCGATGTCCGTTTCCCGTGACCTCCGTGACTTAAAAGGTAGTGTCTCCAAAATGAGACTCATCATAGGGACTTATGTGTAAAAATGCAGTGCCTACATATATACTCATCTCAATGTGCATCGTATGCACATGGCCCTCAAAAGCTCACCCAGTACTTAAGAGGTAGGCAACAAAAACAAGTCCGCTATGACATATTGAGTTTTTCAAACAAACTCCATCGTTTCCCATAGTCAGCATCATTCATATTTTGTAGAATCTAGATTATACATTAATATGACTCTGATGCTACATCAGTATTGTGTTACAGCTACTGAGTTGTCCAAGTATTTAAGGATCAATCCAAAATACTATGAAGACAACCGCAAGCACAATAACAATTCAAAACTTCTATTTTATAAGGTCACTATGCAACTTCATAAGTCAATACTTTATAAGTTGCATTAATTCCATTATAAAAGTAGAATCCTTCGTGACACTCCCACTGCATCTTTTCTGACTTTTATGACGTAGACTGTCTAACGTCATAATTAGTCTCAAAACTAATATGACTCTAATGGTTGCAGACTGTATTATCCATGAATTAGAAACTCGTTCTTAATATCTCAAAGATCACAAAGAACGTGTTTCAAGATCCATCATATGGTCTATAGGATGTCAAAATAACTCGTAACAATTACGATTAAATCGACATCGATAATCGCACATAATAAAGTATTCACTATGTCATCATCAAATGATACATAATATTGTTTAGACATTCTAATCAATATCTCTTTCGAAAAAGGAATCATCCTTTACGAAAGATGAATACTATGTATAAGACACACAATAACTGTCGAACAGTTATACTAACTGTCATACATATAGCGTTGTTATGTCCTTTATTAGATCATATCTAATGTACGACTAATAGGGGTATCTCACAAGTCTCCAAGTTTCATATCATATATAAAACTTTATATCAAATATAACAGAGACTACTCCCACTGTTTTCATGGAGTAAAGAAGACTTAGGTAAATCTTTTACCTCACAAACATCTCATTATTACTATAATAATGACAATGTCGTTAGGATATATAACACTAGAAAGTAATATGTACGCTCCCACTAACCCTTCTAATCACATATGTATTCTCTATACTTTGACAAGATCAGACAATTTGACGATATCAAAAATATAGAACACATATTTCTGGAAGACTTATCTGAGTCTACAATAGGCTCTGTAAGCTAGCACACTAAACTGCGATCTCAGCAGAATACAAACTCTAGGGCCATTTCAGAATGAACTCTTCAAATAAGGAAATCACAACTGATCTCTTATCTGAATAAGTCATCCAAAAACGCCACTTTGCATTCTTTAGCTAAAATATACAGTTTATTATCAACATTAACCAATATATCTTTAATTGTTCAATTAGCGTGACTAGAGATAAGTTTTCTCAGAATCTACAATAGATTGCTGAGTATAACTTTTCTCACTGTCATACTGTAAATGTCAAACCTTTAATAAGCTCATATTGCTTTCGCTGCGCAAACAATTAGCACATATCATGAACTAATTCATAATGAAAGCGTAATCAAGTTCAAAACTTGATCGTAGTAAGCTATGAACAATCTTAGATCTATGGTTCAATGATGAACTTCCAGAATCGATATCAAATATCGCTTCCATTATAAGTTATAGGATAATTTTTCTTCAGTAAGAAAACAACGGAACCATTAAGTATCAAATACTCATGAATGATTCTGTTATCCTATTAAACTTGTACGGAAGATGTATAATGGTTGTTTCATCTTATTAATTACATTGTTCCATTTACAATTTATCATTCTCACATTTGACTTCAATAAGTCAAGTCTTTTCTACAATAGTTACATCTGATGTTACACACCAAGTAATAAAACGATTTTATTACTTAGAATCGTAGGAAAGATATTCTATTAAATAGAATACAATATTCTATTAAACAGAATAAATGATAAACTTTTACTTATACCTCCGAGGTGTAAGTAATTTCCATTATATAACTATTATATAAAAGAAAGATTGAAATCTCAAACTTTTCAAGATTCAAATTTTCTACCTATACATATCATATATGCAACTGTAGAAAATAATGGAACATTAATTAAAGAGATGAATTAGTGTTACTGGAGTATAACCCCAAGAGTATTGAAACTAATTCGGTGACATTCAATATCAAACGAATCAAATCATATAAGATCTGATTGCTCCCACTACTCAATTCCATCAAGATGGAATCATGGAAGAATAATATTGAATATGAATCATATTCACTAAATAACCTTAGAACTAATTGCTTTAAATTCATACGTTTGATCGTATCAAAGATCTTTGAACAGTTCAAAGACATGTTATGATTTTAAGGATCAAGTTTTCAAAAACTTTAGATTGAATATATTTGAACAAGTCAAAAATGTTCAATCTACGTTTCATCAGAACAGATTGAAAGTTCTTGATACTTTCAAGACTTTCAATATGTGTTCCTTCAGAAACACGTAACTAAGTTATGACAATTCATCACCAAGTTAAGAAATAAAGAAAACTACCTTAAGCAATTATTGTTTATTAAACTACATACATCCAATGTATCAGTTTAAATAAATTTGGTGGTCCAATGACAATCATTGGTTAAACGAGATCTTAATCACTTTCCTGAATACAATATTCATTAAATGGATAAGGATGTGTGGTGTGATCTAGTATCAAACCATCATTTACCATACATAATAAGCATCCAATGCTTAAGTGATTAAATTCATAAAGCACCGTTCTAAATTATTTACTTTACCGAATAATTTTTCTTAATGTTTATCTTTACGTTAATGACACTACTAGTTATTATAAAATATGTAACAATTGTTTATAAAGAACAATGACCATCCAATAGTCGCGAGTTCCGATATCAAATATCAAAATAATCGTTAACCAATATTTCAAATAACTAGACGGGAGATCTGGTATCCAATACCTATAGTTGTAGTATTTGTGAAAATCATATTTTCTATACACAAATATATGCATCTCCTTTCTTTAGCTTTACTATTTGCATTCAACTATTCACAACAATTGTAAATAACTGATTAGCAAATTGTGTCAGACACATTACCTCTAAAGGTAATTAAGCTTAGAAATGTCATTACTAGATAAACAAATACCTAATAGGGCTTTCTAAATGCCAGTCAAGAATCTCGAGACATGAACTAATTCAAGTCAATTCTTACTGCATAAGAAACTATTGTCTTTAAAGTATTATATCCTAAAGGGGATATCTATCTAGATTATCTATTATGACTTAGAAATTAAGTCATTAACCATCTTTATTTTTGAAGAAAAACGGAACAATAGTTCCCGATGGTTTAGACTAATCTAATAATATCCTAGTCTATTAGTATCTAGAACATATTCTAGAATAACTGCAACCAAGAGTCTAGTCAGATAACATATCAAAATATGTGTGCAATAAATAAAAGTTTAATTCTATCTACTATAGAATAAGGAAACAAACAAGCGGCAATTTCCATAATAACATACACTGCCTAAGTTATGGAATATTTTAAACTTAGCAGTGCCTCCCACTATTTTTACGTAATGCCGTAATCCCCAACGGAAAGACGAGAATTCAATAATTAAATCGAATTCCATAATGGGAAGAGGACCCCATGAATATATTTCGACTCACAGCAGAGGCACGGTCTCGCCTACGTATATTCACAGGTAGACAACTAATTGTCAATCACTCACTAGTGACTCCGAGGTTCCGGTCCTGGCCGTTTCTCGTTGTCGCTGCGAAGGCAGGCCCACAAGGAGACGTACCAAGGTTAAACTCGTCAATGATAAACTCAAGTTACTTGCGTAACCCTGACAACTAGGGCACGTTCAGGATTCCGCTTTCGCTTGAATTTATCTAGTATCTAATATACATTCGGCATAAATAAATTTCTATCAGCTACATCCTCACAGCAGAGGCACGGTCTCGGATGTAGTCAACGAAAAGATATTTATAAACCGTATTGACAAGACGGACCAAGAAACAAGTATTCCAAATACTAGTTACTTTAAAACCTTATTAAACGGGGATATTCATTAAGTGTCATACACCCTAAATCTAATCAAATTAGATTATAACATGCATGTATAAAGTCAAGAAAATATGATTAAACATTGAATAAAACAAGCTAATCATTTATGGAGGCCTAGAATCAGACTCGCTCTGATACCATTTTGTAGGGATTTTAGGGGGCTAAATCCGGTAACGCAGCGGAAGCGGCGAAAGATCGTATCTTCCGATTTCAAAAATTTTTCTCGGATTAATTAAATAAAAATATTTATTTAATATTCCAATAATCAAATTATGAAATAAAATTCAATAAATCATATTTAGGTGAATTTACCAAATTACCCTTACTTTGGTATTTTGTCCATTTTAGTCCGAAATTGATCTAATCAATTTTGAATGATTCTAAATCATTTCTAAGATGAACTTAGCATGTTCAAAACATCAAAACACCAAAAGCAACCAAATCCCCAAATTTGACTCACTTGGCCGAATGCTCCCAATGGGGTGTCATTTGTGCACTTTGTCATTTCATGCTTCAAAACACATCAAGATGTAATCCAATCAACATGAAACTTTATATGCATCATATACACATCCAAATACACAACATATATGAAAACCCCCAAATTTGGAATTGGTCATGAACCCTAATTTTTCAATTTCTTCAAATTGGACAAATTAGACCAAATTGGTTAAATCAATTACTTCAATCATGTTTCTTCCATCCAATCAAAGTCTCAACACAATGAAACAACTCAAGATCAAATCTAGGTCATCTAAGAGTGGGTCAACAACTCTAGATTAGCAACATGGTTTCCAAAACCTTAAAAGAATACTTATAACTACACTAGTCACAAGCTTCCTCCATTATACATGCACTACACTTTCACCAAACTTTTATCCATCAAAAACACAAAGCATAAAGAATATAAAAAACTCAAGAACATCACAAGATGTTGCCCACAACAAGAGGAACAAATTACTCTCTAATGGAAGGTTGGAAATACTTACTATTTTCCAAGCTTTTCTTGATTTTTCCTTTCTTTTCTCTCTAGCATCCTTTGCTTACTTTAATGGAGTTTTCTTTAAAGTGTTTTTTTGGTTAGATACCAAATGAAATGAAAAACAATATATACTTATTTATTTTTGTGCTTGGCCGAATTTGGCCTTAAAATAAACAAGATTATTAATTTCATCTTCATTTGATTTTCATTTGATCAACTTGACATAAATATCTAAAAACAACTTTAAAGATATTTAATTAAGTCAACAAATGCAACTAAGAAAAATATATCTCTTATATATTAAAGTGTCATGGCCGAAATTGATAGAAAATAAAGGAAAAAGATATTTTATTTTTCAAACAATTTTGAACAAATATCTTTAGTTGGTATTGTGTGTTGGGCAATGTTTCTGTCTACCCCAGACATGTCCTCATAGGACCAAGCAAACACTTTGGCATATCTGACCAACACTTCTTCTAGTTTATCCCTCTCTTCAGAGGTTACTTCACTTGCAATCGGAATTTCCTTGGGGTTCTCAAGTGTACCCAAGTTAAATGCAATAGTTCTGGCTGAACTGATGTCAAATATGCTTGATTCGTGCAGTGTAAATGGAAATGACTCAGACAAGTAAGCAAAAGAGATGTATTTATTATTGGATAATGCGGAAGTACATTCAAACAAATCAGGAAGGTAAATGTCTTCATCATCTATAGACACTTCTTCCTCTGCAATCAGGTCTTCCTCAGGCTTTTCGTCCTCTCCCAGAGTCATGCTCTCCAACTTCATCAGTTCTTCCTCCCAATTCTCTTCTTCTTTCTCCACAATTTCTTCAACTATCAGCTTCTTACCCAACATATCCTGGAAGATCTCAAACCCAGGTACCACAATTCCATTAACTTCCACAGGTTCAGGCTCCCATTGATATCCTGAAGCTTTCACAAAACATTCCATCAGTTTCAGGCAGGCTTTTTCTTGACCTTTGGCTTTTCTTCATCAGACTTGTACCCCAAACCCTTCCGAGTAGTCTGTCCTCTGAAATCTGGTAATTTTGAACCCTTACCCGGCTCAAACTTCATTTTCTCCATAATCCTAGCCACCCTAGGATCCACCCACTCCTCAAAAGTAGCTGACACCTGAAACCTCATGAAAGGTTGTATCTCCAAGGCAGCCACGACATTATCTAACTCAGCCCGGATGGTAACAACTTCTCCCTCATACGGGAACTTGATCATCTGATGCAAAGTGGAAGGCACGCCCCCAAGTTTGTGAAACCAAGGCCTTCCCAACAATAAGGCGAAAGTAGCCAGGATGTCTAGTACCGTGAACTCAACCTCATCTTCAATCGGTCCTACCTTGACCACAGCCACAAAGGTACCCTCAAATCCCCTTTTACTGTCATCATAAGCCTTAATAGTCATACTGGAGGGGTCCAAGTCTGTTGCTTTCATACCCAATCTCGCCAGAATTTTCAGCGGGCACACATTGATGGACGAACCGTCATCCACCATCACACATGAAGTTCTCTTGCCCCTCACCTCGGCCCTGATAAATAGAGGCATGCTATGATCTCTCCCCTTTGCTGGGAGTTCATCCTCAGAAAAAGATATCTGCAAAGCTTCTTTCTGAACTGACCCAACAAACATTGCAGGGTTGGCGTCTTCCGGTACCACAATCTTGCTCAAGGCTTCAACCATAGCCTGCCTATGCTCCCGAGATGCACATAACAGTTCCCAGATACTCACTTGTGCTCTAGTCTTCCTCAATTGCCTCAGCACTATATCCCCCTCAGTGTTTTCTGCAGTCTCAACCACTTCTCTACCATCTGTCAAAACTTCCTTACCCTTATCTGCCATATCATTGTAAAAACGACCACTACGCGTCATTCCCCTTACTTCTTCCTCGTCACTGCTAGAGAAATCAAGCCAAAAGTTTTTTTCTTGCTCAGTTTCATCTTCACTAGTACTATCCCAGATTCCCAGGAAAAAGGCTTGAGGGTGAAAGGATTTTAGGACAAGGTCTTCTGGGAGGCCATAATTGATCATATAGGCTGGTGGTGGTACGACATGGTAGTTGGGTAAGGGGTTTCTGTGTGTATCGGGCTGTTCTGTTTCTGGGTTAGGTATTTTCTTGGAGTCTATCAGGTCTTGGATTTCATGGCGGAGTCGGGCGCAGTTGTCGGTGTCATGGCCCTTTTGTTGGTGAAAGTGACAGTAAAGGCTTAGGTTATAATGTGATGGTAGGGGATTGGGTAATGGTTTGGCTTCCAAGGGTTTTAAGAGCCCTTGCCTCTTCAATTTCTCTAGCACCTTGGACAGGGGCCTTCCCAAGTTGGAAAACTGCCGGTTCCGGATAGCGGCAATCTCAGCAGAAACGGGCTTTGTTCCCGATGTTCCCCCAATGGGCCTCCTGTTCAAACCATAGAACTTTCTATTCTCGGCCTCTTCCTCTTCAATATCCATGACAGTTTCCCTCAACTGCCGAAAGTCTGCAATCATGAAGGTCATCCTCCTCAACTTGCTGTAAATGGAGGGCTTGGTGCCCTTGATAATCATCTTAATCTGATCCTTCTCCGAAGGCCTAGTCTGCATCTTCAACAACTGACCCCTCCATCGGTCCACATACTCCTTAAAACTCTCCTTCGATTTCTGCCTAACATTTTCCAGATCACGGAGTGACAGATCGATCTCTAGGTCAGTGACATACTGCTTCAGGAAAGCATCAGCCAACTCCCTCCAATCTTCATTCACTTTCTTCTCCAAACTATGGTACCACACCACGGGAGCTCTTTCAAACGACATTCCAAACATTTTTTATACTTGGCGCTGGGATAAGCCAACTGAACTCATGACTGATACAAACTGTCGGAGATGCACCCTTGGATCCCCATTCCCGTTAAACTTAGCCATATCAGGCATTTTGAACTGTGCCGACAACTGTTCCTCGAAAGTCAGTGTGTCATAATCCAGCAAATCCTCATTCTTACCCCTCATCTTGCGGGTAACCGACTCAACCTGATCCCGGAGCTTCTGTAACTCTGCTTGAGACCCAGATACTCTGTCTGCTGCATACTCTGCCATATCATCATCAAAAGTGGGGATATCATCCCCCAATCTGTTCGGAGGTTCCTTTTGTCTTACATCCCCAGAACTACCCCCAGCACGAGACCCGGCTATGCCAGCCACAACAGTAGTCAAAGCCTGTAACTGTTCAGTGATCTTGGCGAGACCGTTCTCTAACTGATCCATACGGGACACCTCATTATCAGATTCACTCATACTTGTTCTTTTAGTGAGTCTTGTCCCTTCTCTAACCCAAACGGTATCTATGATGTCTTTTTGAGACATAGATGGTGTTAACATGATATATGTATGTATGAGGTGCATGAGATGCATGTAACATATATAACATACTAAATCAATTAAAAATTTCAAACAAATCGGCCCGTTATCATTTTAGAACCTTTCGGGCTAATTGTCATAGGAGTGAACCCATCCCAGTTTAAATGGCCCAACGAGTTCACATCTCATGACAAGGAGCCCACTAAATCCAAATGGTAATGTTCCGAACACAAGCACAAAGTGGCCCATCAACACTTAGACGCCTTTGGCCCAATCGTCATGAAATACGTTCTTGTCCCAGTTTAAATGGCCCAACAAGCCCATATCCCATGACAAGTGGTCCAAATGGATCCAAACGACAATGTTCCCAACACAAGCATATAAGAAAGATAATGCAAACATAACGTAATAATTTCTACAGAATGGCCCATCAACATTTCAGGAGCTTTGGGCCCAATGGACATAAGGTACGAACTCGCTCGCCCCAGTTTAAATGGCCCAGCAAGTCCGCATTTCTGACAATGGTCCAACTGTATCCATATGAGGATGGTCACTACTAGCACATACTCAAGGAAATAATTGTTACTTTAACCATACAACCCGGTCTATGGGTGGGTTCACAAGAGTATAGACAAAGGCTCTCATCGGTGAAGGATGGCCCACAACTAGGTCTCACCAATCAAGGGTTCGAGCAACCAAGTGAGCGCACCCTTTTTTATACACTAAGGTACGTGCCAATGAGCTATGGTGTGTGACAGACTGTCAAATGGATTTCCCGTTGTAGATTCCCCAGAGGGAGGTGGAGCAAGGCTCACTTAAATACCCAAGCCTCTTAGGCTCTTATCGCTTGTTGTCAGGAATAAACAACGAGTCCTCCAAATTAGTCCATCACAATAGGCTACGGGTAGATGGCTATATAGGTGCCTTCACAGCTTTTCCTTCTAGAAAGGTAGTGAATGAAGGAAGACACCCAACCATTACCTAGCCTTAAAATGCCTTTGAGTAAACCCCCATTTTATCCACTATAGACACGGTCAATTAAAACATAAATCCAAACATTACACGATAATATTCGGGGCCGATTCTCTATCCCCAGTGGAGTCGCCAGACTGTGGGACACAGAAACTGGGCGACACATGCTGTCCCGGGCTCGCGACCCGGTCGGGAGTACGGAGTAGCCACGGGGGACTAAACCGGAGAATAATGGAGTCGCCACCCGGTGTGAACCGGGAAAATGAGATTTAAGGCCGCACTCACCCCTCGCAAGGGAAGACCTCAAACCGTTGGGTTCAGAATGGTCCCTTACTTATGCCACTTGTAATGAAAGGATTTATGTAATAATTTAATCAGGCTTAAGTAGCACTTATTTCCAAGAGTATCATGCTTCTAAATTCACATGTACAAAATAAAACTTACACCTAAGTTTACATATATTTCACATATAAGATTGCATGCTTGAAAGTACATCAAAGGAGCAACAAACATACAACTTCACTGGCATATTATATTCAAGAAAACACAAGCACACATACTAACCACACAAGCACACATGTGAGCACCTTCTCAAGTGGTACGTGGAATTGTATCCCAAATACAGACCGTACTACCGTCCATTCGGAATCGGCTACGGAATTTATGTCGGGGTTTCCATCCGATATACCACAAGAAATAATACTCAAATGTTATCGTGACATAGGTATATGAATTGTAATACATTAAACACATTGTATTCATACATGTGGGGGATAGCTATTAGGAAAACTATGTATGAAATCTGATGAAAATGACTCAGTTCAGTGGGTGCGCGTTCACGTAGCGTTTGAAAACGCGTTCGAACGGTAAACAGAAGGTTCGCGTTTGTATAACGTTCGAGAACGCGTTCGAACGGAACCAGACCTGATGCATGATGAGACTAAGAAAGTGCGTGTGCGTTCGCGTAGCGTTCGAGAACTCATTTGAACGTTAAACAGAAGGTTCGCGTTCGTGTAGCGTTCGAGAATGCGTTCGAATGGAACCAGACCATATGCATGCAACCCAAAGAATACAGACAACAATGTGAAGCTCAGTATGTCCGATTAAACGTATCTTACATTCAACCGAACACACATCAACCGGCGCAGCAAAGCATCGTGGTAAAGGGCTTTAACCCCTCCCCATAGGGGATCTTACATTGCACTTACTAAGCCCATGTGCTCGATTGAATCATGCAAACAAAGAATTAAAAATAATAATATCAGACTTAGTATGCCCGATTGAACGTATCTTGCATTCAACCGAACACACATCAACCGGCACGGCAAAACATCGTGGTAAAGGGCTTTAACCCATTCCCATAGGGGATCTTTCATTCCACTTACTAAGCCCATGCGCTCGATTGAATCATACATAAATAAGCAACATGCAGAATTCAAGTGACGAAAAATAAATAAACCAAACCAAAGCACACAAACAAAAGAAGGTGCCGTTTACTCAAGCGGTACGTGGAGTTGTATCCCGAGTACAGATCATACTACCGTCCATTCGGAATCGGCTATGAAATTTATGTCCGGGTTTCCATCCGATATACCGCGAGAGTTTACACATCTCTCATTTTATTCCACAGCCACAACATACAACATCTCATAATTCATGCATATTTATCTACTCAAGGGCCACAACATGCATTTCAACATGACAATCATGCAAGCAATACTCAATAAATAATACAAATAAAAAAAAAAACAAAAAAACGAGTGTGAAAAATACCCTCAGGTCTAACATTTTTTGCCAACTTTCAGGCTTGCGTTTCACGGACGTCGGAAAGGGTACAGCTCCACAACTTCTCCGGTTCACTGGTTTAGCGTCCTAGCTCACCGTTTTGCTGTTTTGCTTGCTGTTCGAACTCCGTTCTGCTACTGTTTGGCCTCTGTTTTGCTGCTCACTGTTCAGGTCACCTGTTTTGACATTTCCACGGACTATTCCGAGTTTTTTTGTGGGTTTTTAGTATAGTTTTGTGTGATTATTTTAAGGATTATGAATGCAGTTTTTATGTTACTGTTTTGAGGATTTTTGTGGGTTGTTGTTTCGGTGATATAGGAAGGCTTATGGGGCTGTGTTTTTGACGTGCGAAGGGCTGCTGTATTGGTGTATTTTTCGGTGATGTGAGGGAATGAGAGGAAGAGAAATTTGTTATATTTTTTTGTGTGATATGCGTGAATGGAGAGCTTGGAGAGGGGGTTGGAAATTCTTTGCTTCTTTTTTTCTTGTGATGGGCGTAAATTAGGAGAGGTGAATTCCTTGGAGAGGTGTGGTTTATATAGAGAAAGGCTAGGGCTTCACATTGTCTCACAAGGAATGGATTTTGGCATTAAAATGAGGATTTGATTTGGTATTCAACAAGGAAAGGATTAGATTGAGGGGGGATAAATCTTGGCTAGATTAGGAATGCAAAATATTTAATTTGTTATGATTGATTTTAATTAGGCATGATATTTGTTAAGTTTGGTATATAATATATTTGATTTATCTTTATTAGGTATGATTATATTTTATGTTTTATTAATTGGTAAATGGTTTAATTATTTTATTTAATATTTAATTAATTTCCCATGTGTTTTAAATGTGTTTTATTAATTGGGATGTGTTTTATGGGCTTTGGGGGGCTAATTGGGCTGGGGTGCGAGGCTATCAGCAAAACCAAAAATACCGACTCCGTTCGAACACCCATTCGAACGCTACACGAACGTCCGCAATCTGCCTGACGTTCGAACGAAGTAACGAACGCAGCACTAACGAAGACAATGAACTTGTGAAATGAACTTGATGACGTACTTATTCTGAATTTCCCCTTCCGACCTCCGTTTCCCGCAATATCCTTAGCTAAAAAGGTAGTGCCTCCAACTGAGACTCATCATCGGGTTTCACATGCGAAAATGCAATGCCTACATTCACTTTCAACTTTTGGTATTATCAGCTATATATAGTTATATGTTTTAATATATGAATGTATCATTTATATAATTATTTTAGGTTTGCATATGTGCCAGCCCCACATATTGCTGAGTGTTTTTCCCAAGTATTAGTAAAGTGTATATTGGATTGGAACATGTATAGAAAATTATCTACGGTTACTTTGGATAATTGTTCCACCAATAATGCATTGATTAATAGGTTGAAGGGAAAGATTTCGGCTGAATCATTAATATTAAATGGTAAATATCTTCATATGAGGTGTGCAGCTCATATTTTGAACCTAATTGTGAAGGATGTGATGAAAATAATTGAAGAAGGGATTGAAAAGATTAGAGAGAGTGTCTTATTGGAGTGCATCACCAAAGAGGGTGGAAACTTTTGAGATATGTGCAAGACAATTGCATATTATGTGTGTGAAAAAGTTGGCACTTGATTGTCCAACTAGATGGAATTCTACATATTTTATGCTTGATGTTGCATTAAAGTATAGAAATGTATTTTCTCGCTACAACAGCTTGAGCCACAGTATAAGTGTTTACCTTCTTGCGATGAATGGGAGTTGGCAGAAAAGATGTTAGATTATTTGAGTCCATTTTACTTGATGACGGAGATGTTTTCGGGTACGACCTACCCCACAGCTAATATATTTTTCCTATTAGTTTGTAAAATGAGGATGTCATTAACGGAGTGACAAATGTCTCCTATTCTTGAGGTTAAGTTAATGGTTGAGAGTATGATTGAGAAATTTGAAAAATATTGGCTAGAGATTCATGGGGTATTGGTGATGGTTGTTATTCTTGACCCAAGGTTCAAGATGTTGATGATTGATTTCTATTTTTCAAAGATTTATGGTGTTGATGTTGTCGAGCAGATGAAGAGAGTTTGTAATATTTGTGATGAAATATTTACTTATTATGAGGGTAAGTCTATTGTTGTGAGACGTGAGGTAGTTAGTGGATCTTCTTCAACTGTTGTTCATTCTCATCAAACTCAAACTCAAAGTCGAAGTGTTCTTTTGGATTTATCCGAGTTTGATTCATTTGCAAGTCAAAATACGCAATCTAAAATATCTAAGTCCGACATTGAGAGGTACTTAGAAGAGCCTCTAGTTGAAAGAACTGCAGACTTTGATGTTTTAACTTGGTGGAAGATGAACAAAAGCAAATATCCTGTTTTGGCTAAGATTGCTAAGGATATCTTAGCCATACCTGTGACGACTGTTGTCTCAGAGTCAGCTTTTAGTACTGGAGATAGCTGCTTGAGTCCACATCGTAGCAGACTTCATCCTGACACATTGGAAGCGATCATGTGCACTCAACATTGGTTATGGCTACTGATTGAGGTATAAAAATATTTTTTTAAAAATTTATAAATATAAATATAAATATAAATATATATATATATATATATATATTAATACTTTGTTTTTTATTAGGTGGAATTCCTGAGGAAGAAATTTTTACTGGAGAGGGATTGCAGGGCGAAGACGAAGGCCCACAAGAATTAGAGTAGAATTTATTTCTTGCAAAATTATGGGTTATGAAATTTTATTTTTATTAGTTTTGTAGTATTTTAAATATTAAAAGTGTCTAATTGTTGAATGGTGCAAAAATAGGTATATCAAAATTTAAAATTTAACATTATTGTATTGTATTGTATGTAATATAATTAATTATTTGAAAATCTTTGGATTTGGGCTATGTCCAGCCTAGCCTAAGCCCATGTGGGCTTAAGTCCAGCACAGTCCAGATCAAAATGGACTTGGCTTTTTAAGACTTGGACTTCAAAAAAAAAAAAAAAAATTAGGACTTAGACATGGACTTCACAAAATCCAGTCCATTCCATCCAAATGCCCACCCTAATTGGAGGTGATTGTCATTTTATTTTTACATCGAGTCTATCTCATATAAATTTCTCCATTCTCTCTTTTAATTAATTATAATATCACTATTAATATTGTGATTTTTATCCAACACAATAATTTTTTTAATGCATTATTTTATTCTTAAGTTTGTTATTGAAATTTTTATGCATATCAATACCTTTTAATCTTTTAAATTTTCTGATAAAAGAGATTAAATTATGTGGTTTATGTTATGTGCCTTTTAGAATAAGTGGTACATGACCATTCTTGCATGTGTTAGACACAGTGGATGGAATTGACTACTTGCAAAATTGTAATCAAAGGAATATAGAGATCTCACAATTTTTATGCATGTTGCATGTTTCTTCCTCTTCCTTTTTTTGTTTGTTTGTTTTTTTTTTTTTTGTTTTGTTGTTTTTGGTTAATTCCAGAGATTAATGTTAAATTTACAAGTAATTTAATTCGGACAATCAACAAATTTTTTTTTTAAATTATTAGAAGATGAAGGAATGGTCCCCTAAAGAAGCGTCAAACTAATAATTTTGTTTTTTTTTTCGGGTGTGCGAAATGTGTGATCAAAATTAGTCGACGTATGTTCCAAATCAACTCTATTGTTCACAATTTTGGTTCAAAGTAAGTGCCAAATGTTGTGGTCACTCTCTGTTGAAATATATGTCAAGACACCATACTGTACCTGATGATAATTTTTTATAAATTTCGTTTTCAAGATTGAAAATCTGGCATTTTCATCAAATTTTTACTATTTTTCTGATTTATTGATTTATGGTATATATTTTCCATTATAATGAATTATCAAAAACAACCCTTTATATAAAATCCATTCAAGAAAACATATTTAATATACAACCCACATTGTAATTTAATGTTTTGAGAGAGGTTGAAGTGTAAGTTTATTTATTTTAAATTTTTTTTTGGGGGGTTAGCCAAGGGTTATTTGATCCAAAAGTCAGTGCTGGATTATTAAAGTAAAAGATTTAGAGTATGATTATTTTTATAATTTGAAAAACTTATGTGGATATTTTTTAAATAAAACAAATGGAGATACAACAATACAGTCAATACCACAAAAACAGAAGAAATACGTGTATGTTGAAGTGACGTGTCTAACAAAGCTTACTCTACCATTCGAGGTCTATAATTTTAAATATATAATTAAAAGATTTTAAAACTAAAAAATTATGTAATATCATAAGCCCCACAACCAAAAGTGGTTCAGAAGAGAGCAAATAGAAGCGATTGATTGAAGTCCCTAATTAAATTTTACTTAAAATTAGGACTATGTATTCATAAAAATTTTAAATTTTAATTATAATATGACTTTTTTTTTTGGAAGGTTTCTTTTAAAAATTCACTTAAAATTTCAAAAAATTTAGGAGAATTATGAGACCATGAAAATTTGATAGAGACACCCACTTATGCGAGTACCAGCCTTTGGGAAACTCATCTCCTAGTTATGACCAATGCTAAGGTACCCAATGGTATCAAATATATTTGGATACAAAATATACAACTTTTAACATTGAACATGCAACTTAAATCATTAAACGTGTAAACTCTATATAAACATGCAATTAATTTCATGTTTTGAAAAATTTCATGTTTATTGACAGATTTGACATGTTTATTGATAAAAATTACATATTTATTGATAAAAGTTACATGTTTGACCAAAAAATATTCAATACCATTGGTACTATAGATGAGCCCCCTAATTATAATTTTAAACTGTACTTGCAGCAGCTGATGTCTATTGATGAAGCAGTTTGAATATGACTTGGCATCTTATTACTGTTGTTTTTATTTTTCATATTAGAAAAATACTGAAAATTAAATAGTACTACTCTATCCCCTCCCTCCAATTTATCTTATAAAAAGAAAAGATAGTAGTATAATACACGAAGACTTCGGCCATTGAGAGATCTAAAAGTACAAATGTATCAATTTATCTCACACATGCGTAATTTTCCTTCACAAGATGTATCAACGGATACAACGAAAAGGTTCATTTCAATAGGAATTGTATTTGTCTGGCCAGTTTCACACTTAGGGAAATTATAAAAAAAAAAAAAAAAAAAGTAAATAAATAAGACACATTTCTCAATTACTCATTATAAAGTTTTTTTTTTTTTTTTTTTTTTCTATCTATCTAATAATAATATAGAGATCAAAATAACATCAAAATAACTTAACCATTCACCTTTCTCTCTCGATTTTTCAAGTAAGTGTGTTAATGTCTTTTTCCATTGATCATCATCATAATGATCATGATCATGATCATGATCATCATCATGATCATGATTATTTGATAAAATGCCCAAATATAAATCAAGGCTTTGATAGTGCGAAAACAACTGTCGCATACATGCCGCATATAACAAACAGCTTTGCGACAGTTGTGCGATATTTATTGTCATACTGTTATTAGAATAGTGCGATAGTAGTGTGATAGTCTTTGTCGCATCGACTGTCGCATTGTTATATAGAACAACAGTTAGTGCGATATCAATTGTTGCACTGCTTGTCGCACTGTACGACAATTGATGTCGCTCTAACAGACAGTGCGACAAACTGCGACCTTCAGTGCGACAATACACTATCGCACTGGTTTAGGTGTGCGACAGCTTGTTTCACACTGATAGGCAGTTTCTTTAATTTTTATCTAACTTGCCATGTTGCTGATTTTCTTAGATATGTCGACACACCACTGAGCTTTGACTATACTAGTCGAGAATCATTTTCGAGGTCGATTAACAATCATGACGAAAATAAGAAGAGTTTTTGATATCTTAAGGAGTAATTTGACTGAGACATAACTGTAAATGTTCAAGAAATCAATTTGACCGTCATCAGTTTGTTGCACTGTACGACAACTGATGTCGCTCTAACAGACAGTACGATATACTGCAACCATCAGTGCGACACTACACTGACGTACTGGTTTGGGTGTGCGACAGCTTGTGTCACACTGATAAGCAGTTTCTTTAATTTTTGTCTGACATGCCATATTGCTAATTTTTTTTAGATATGTCGACACACTCATGGGTTTTGGCTATACTAGTAGAGGATCATTTCCAAGATTGGGTAATAAACATGACGAAAATAAGAAGCGTTTTTGATATCTAAATGAGCAATTTGACCGAGACACAACTGTAAATGTTCAAGGAATCAATTTTTAGATAATTTCTCGACATAGATTTGGAGTTTAGCAGAATGATAATGTACAATGTGCTAATCAAAAGAGTTATCTAATCCGAAGATGATGAAGAAAACCAAATTTGGTTTCAGATAAGAGATGAGTTCACTCGAGTAGGCTTCAGTAACTGGCCTTCAGTGTGGTGTAGATTCTGGAAGTGTCTGCAAGAGTTACAAAATGCGGGAATGATATTTTCCTCGTTGTTCCTGAGCCAAGTTACGAGATGTGGATGTGATGATATATTAGTTGAAACATCTCGTCAATACATGATGAAGATGTATGTTGCGAGATTTTCTTACCGCAAGTGTACGGTATCAAGTTTTAGTAAAAGATAAGTAGAGTGTCGAACCCATATGGATTGTAATCGAATTCTCACTAAGTACTATAATTGATAAACCTAACTTTATTTAGAAAGTAACGAAATTTAGATTAAAAACTAAATAATTAAGAAACAAAACGTTTGATAATGATAGACCAGGATATGAGAGATTCCATAGTCTGATTTTACATAGCTATCCCCTATGTATTTGTCATGCTAATCAATTCTTATTCAGTTGTATTGTTTATAAGCCAAGAATCCTAAATTATTCTAACTCCCTCTCCCGAGTGCCGAGTGAATATATTATCAATTACAGTCTTCGATATCCCTATAAAAATCTAGTAATTAACAATTCATTACGCTATGTGATTCTTTATTAATAACTTCAAAGGAATTATAGATTCTCCCGAACTCTATAAATCTCCTAAGTTATATTCTCTAAATCCTATTCAAAATCCCTCTCTCTCGAGCGATAGATTCTAAACATGCATCATCTCAATTTGTGGCCAACAAACTAGAAGCATTAAACGTAAGAGAATATAAATAAACTAATTCAAAACTTTATAATAATTAAATTGGCAATCAACACATAGGTTCAAGCATATATTACATCATCCTCTAGAATAATAGAGTTAGTTCATGACCAAATAATAAAATAATGAAAGCATGGTCAAGAACATAATGGACATCATTAGAGTTTAAAGAAAGAAACTAGAAGATTAAACTCGAATCGAATCCCTTCGTCTTCGGACGTCACTGCATTCATCTCCTCTTGTCACTCTTCAATCTTCCTTCTTAGATCTCTCTAAAATATGTGTTTAGAGTTTCGTGTTGTGTATTTGTCTCCTATTTAGGATTTTGGACGAGCTTCTATATTTATAAGGAAGTCCTGGAGTCATTGTGCTTGTAAATATGACTTTATTAAGATTCTAGACTTCTGTCGCAGCATCTCGACACCAAATCCTCAGGAAAAATATATGTGTGCATTTTGTCTGGGCGTCGCGACTCTAGGGCATTTTCCAGGATAATGATTTTTCTGCTTTCCCGCGTGCTTCCGATGTGTCCGTAAGGTCACAAAATAAGTCTATTTGCCCCAAGATCCATGTTCCAATGCTTCCTATCAATAAAACACAAAAGAAACTATAAAATACATTAAATAATATGGAATCTAACAAAATAATAAGCTAAGAATGTAATAATAAGTGGGTATAAACTGCACTTATCAAACACCCTCAAACTTAAGATTTTGCTAGTCCCGAGCAAAAGACTAAATAAAAACTAAATAAATAAATAAACAAACAAAAGTAACAAAATTAACTAGGCCACTTTCGTAGGGATCACGATTGCACTTAGCGTATGCAACAAGCCTTTAAATCCCTAGGCGGTCATAGTGGACGAGTTATAGTCTCATGAGGGCTTGCAGCGACAACACCCACAAACGTTATTCACACAATCATGCAAAAAATATAAAAAAAATAACAGAAGAGAAAATAGTCCTGGTAGTTACACATAATATTATCCTCAAAGAATGCCTACCAATGAAATTAGAGAACCTTCAAAGTAGTCAATGCAACTTAAATCCAAGTGCTTGAATAAATCATCTAAGTCAGACTCAAAGTGTGTGTATGTAAAGGTTCATTCACAGCTCGACTCTTAAGTAAGCCAACTCAATGATTTCGTCTCAAAAATTGAGATCCGATGGTCAAACCAACCTAGATGTCTCAAAAGTACTATGTAATTGCCTTTTTTTTGCTCAGTATGGTATGATTTTTTCTTCATTTTTTTTAATTTTTTCAACACACCTACCCTTTAAGGTGGCATTTCTCCTCATGGTGGTCCTAACACTTGCCTATGAGTAGCTTCACGCTTATCGGTTATAGGTGGTTTAACTTTTTATTTTTATTTTTCAAATTTTTTCTTCCAAATTTTTTTTCATTTTTTTCATTTATTTTTTAACCATACCATACATCATAACACTAGCATATTGAGATATATATCTAAGCAAACAGTCATTCATCGGCAAACAATTTCTTCAACTAGTCACTTTGCCAACTATCTAGGTTCTTACTATTAAAAACCTATTGTTAAGCGCTTACGAGTCTAACGTAGACCAGCTACTTAAGACATCAGATAAAAGTAAATTGGGAACTTATCGTTTCTAAGATTTCATTATAAAGCAAACAATACTTATCATTTAGACATATGCTTTACTACGTAGGACTTAAAAAAATATTTTTTGTTTTGTTTTTGTTTTTTTTTTTAAATAAATAACAAGAACTATCACTATATGCACACACCCCTAAAATTAAAACTTGCATTGTCCTCAATGTAATATAAAAATAAGGAAACAATAGTGAGGAACAATACTACCGTGCTTAGAGTTGGTCAGGCTCATATTAGTTAGAATTTGGTTGCGTGGGCTTTATGTGTTGCTCTAATATCTACATAAATACACATGCAAACTAATAACAATCAAATAGCATACAATAAAATAAAACTAAATTAAAGAAAAATAAAAATAAACAAATGCAATGGTTACCTCCCCATTAGCGCTAAGTTTAACGTCTTAAGCCAGACACAACCACCCAAATGATCATGGTGGCTTCAATGTAACGGACCAAGTAGTCTCATCTGCCTTCTTCTTTAGTATCCACCGGTTATTATGGCAGTGGCATTTTATCCATGGATGATCCTCCAGGGTCTACTGATGTTTGAAATTTTGGACTATATATGTGGCAAAATTGGCTCGACCATGTTTTGAGTTTTCCAGGAATCATCTTCAGGCGATCATTGACTATTGATTTCCTCTTTTTACGGTGTTTTTGGAATGGCTGCAGTTTTGGCTGTGGAAGATCTTCTTTGTTTTGCTTAAATACATTCTTTGGCTACTTGACTAATGGTTCACCCTGTAGGTTTGTTTGAATTCATAGAAACATGTCTAACGCATGGTCATCATCTTTTGCAGCTGGTTTTTCTACAATGTCTATCCTGTGATATTCTTCATCACCTTGAGGACTCGGCATGGCTTGAAAAACAGTGAAGGTGGCTTCTTCATCTTGAACTCTCATTTTCAGTTCACCTTTTTGCACATCAATGATCGCTCTGACTGTTGCCAAGAAAGGTCTCCCAAGGATGATTGAGATTTCATGATCCTCTTTCATATCTAGAAAAAGGAAGTCAGCAGGAAAGTAGAACTTATCCAGCTAAACCAATACATCTTCTACTCTTCCTCGTGGGTATGTGAGAAATCTATCTGCTAACTATAATGTTACTATAGTTGTCTTTGCCTCACCTATGCCCAACTGTTTGTAGATGGATAAGGGCATGAGATTGATACTTGCACCCAAATTGCATAACGTCTTACCAAAATATCGATTCACAATAGTGTGCGGAATAGTAAAGCTGTCAGGGTCCTTCAGTTTTGGAGGAAGCGTTTTCTGTATAATGGCACTACACTCCTCTGTGAGTGCTACTATTTCAAAACCTGTCAGCTTCCTCTTATTGGACATCACTTCCTTCATAAACTTCATATAATTGGGCATCTGTTCCAAAACGTGTGCGAATGGTATGCTGATATGGGTATTTTTGAAGATATCTACAAATTTCACAAACTAAGCATCCAACTTCTTCTTTTGAAAGCACTGAGGGTACAACAAAGGTGTCTTTGGGATGGGTGGTGGCTTATATGGAGGAACTATTGCACTGTTCTTTTCTTCTATTACTGTTTCCTTCTGAAATGCCACTTATTGTTCTTTACTGCCTGAGTCCTGAGATGTATCTTTAATATTTTTTTCGCTCATGAGGATTATGGCTTGACACTGCTCTTTGAGGTTTACTTCAGTTTTACTAGAAAACACCAATTTTTGTTGATTGGCCATGGAAGAAGCAATCTGCCCAATCTGCGCTTCTAAGGACTTTATCGTTGCCCCTATATTTGCCCATATGTGTTTCAATATTATTCAGCCTCGACTCGTTCTTCTCAAACCTCTATGAAGTTTTAGCAACAAACATGCTCATAAGGACTTTTAAGGAAGGTTTCTGCTCAGCTCTTTGATTGTTGAAGTCAGAAGGAGGTTGCAAGACATTCTCTGTGTTAGCATATGACAAGTTCGGATGATAATAATTAGGCATATGATTGCCTCTATAGTTTTTGAATTTCTAATTGTTCACATATTGGATTTGCTCATATCCTCCGTCAGGTAAGATCATTCTATTAGCAACAGTAACTTCAATAGATGATTGGCCCTATTGATTGGTCAATACTGCTAGATGAGTTGTGAGGGATGACACTTGAACTATAAGTGCAACCATATAATCTACCTCGTATATACCAGCCACCTTAGGCACATTAGTGCGTTCATTTGGCCATTGGAAGTTATTGATGGCCATCTCCTCTAGTAGAGCATATGCATCTTCAGCAGATTTCTTGAACAGGGTTCCTCCAGCAACTGCATCGACCATGGTACTATTAGGACTATTCAACGCATTGTAGAATAACTGAATCTGAACCTAGTCTTCAAAATTATACTGTGGGCATCTTCTGAGCAGATATTTAAAGCACTCGCAGGCATTGTACAAATTCTAAGTCTCCAATTGCTTAAATATGTTTATTTCTATTCTCATTTGGACTGATTTAGCTTGTGGAAAAAACCTCATAAGAAATGTTATAGCCATATCTTGCCATGTCATGATACTTGCAATCGGTATTGATTGCAGCCAACCTCTCGTTTTGTCCCTTAAAGAGAATGGGAATAAACGTAGCCTGATGGTCTCTTTGGTCACACCATTCATCTTTATGATATCTGCCATCTCCAAGAACATCTTTAAATGCACGTTCGGATCCTCTACAACTGAACCCCCAAACTAGTTCTTTTACACCATATTGATCAATGCATGTTTCAGCTCAAAATTGTTGGCATTGATTGGTGGGTGCGCAATCCCAGAATAACTATCGTCTATGACCGACATAAAGTGATCTCGGATTGCAACCTGGCGTGGGTTGTTCTCTATATTTTCAACTGCCATTGTTTCTTTCTCAAATTTCCTTTCTTTCATTAGTCTCCTCGATGTTCTTTATATTTCTGGATCAAACAGAAGCGAGCCAAGACTTGTGGATCTTCGCTTTCACTGAAGCACAGAAAGACAAGAAAAAGTAATAAAACAAAATTAAAATTAAAAATGACAATAAAAATAAAAATAAAAAACTAAATTAAAGCTAAGGTTATTTGGTAATAGTATTAATAAGAATTAGATTAACAATCCCCGACAACAGCGCCAAAAACTTGTTGAGAGATTTTCGTACCGCAAGTGTACGGTGTCAAGTTTTAGTAAAAGACAAGTAGAGTGTCAAACCCACAAGGATTGTAAACGAATTCTCACTAAGTACTGTAATTTATAAACCTAACTTTATTTAGAAAGTAACTAAATTTAGATTAAAAACTAAATAATTAAGAAACAAAACTTTTAATAAAGATAAAGCAGGATATGAGAGATTTTAGAGTCTGATTTCACCTAACTATCCCCTATGTATTTGTCATACCAATCAATTCATATTCAGTTACATTGTTTATAAGCCAAGAACCCTAAATTATTCTAACTCCCTCTCCCGAGTGAATATATTATCAATTACAGACTTCGATATCCCTATAAAAATCTAGTAATTAACAATTCATTATGCTCTGTGATTCTTTATTAATGACTTCAAAGGAATTATGAATTCTCCCGAACTCTACAAATCTCATAAGTTATATTCTCTAGATCCTATTCAAAATCCCTCTCTCATGAGTGATAGATTCTAAACATGCATCATCTTAATTTGTAGCCAATAAACTAGAAGTATTATATAAATAAACTGATTCAAAACTTTATAACAATTAAATTGGAAATCAACACATAGTTTCAAGCATAGATTACATCATCCTCTAGAATAATAGAGTTAGTTCATGAGCAAATCATAAAACAATGAAAGCATGGTCAAGAACATAATGGACATCATTAGAGTTTAAAGAAAAAAAATGATAAGTGCGGTTTATACCCACTTATTCTCGCACTCTTAGCTTATTTTTTTATTAGATTCCATATCATTTAATGTATTTTGTAGGTTATTTTGTGTTTTATTGATAGGAAGAATTGGAACATGGATCTTTGGGTAAATGGACTTATTTTGGGACCTTATGGACGCATCAAAAGCACACGGGAAAACAGAAAATGCGGAAAACACTCATCCTGAAAAATAAGGTGGCGTTGCGGTGCCACTTTTTCCGCCGCGGTGCCTGACTAGGATGGCTTCATACAAATTTCCTGAGAGTTAGGCGTCGCAACGCCAATTATGGTGCCGCGACATTGCGATAGAAGCCCAGAATCTTAATTAGGTCTTATTTTACATGCACAAAGACTCCAGGACTTCCCTATAAATATGGAAGCTCGTCCAAAATCCTAAAAGAGGAGACCGATACACAACCAAAGTGTTCTAAACACATATTTTAGAGAGATCCAAAGAGAAATACCGAAGAGCGACAGGAAGAGACGAAGACGGTGACGTTCGAAGACGAAGGGATTCGATTCGGCTTTAATATTCTAGTATCTTTCTATAAACTCTAATGATTTCCATTATATTCTTGACCATGCTTTCATTATTTTATTATTTGGTCATGAACTAACTCTATTATTCTAGAGGATGATATAATCTACGCTTGAACCTATGTGTTGATTGCCAATTTAACTGTTATAAAATTTTGAATCGGTTTATTTATATTCTCTTACGTTTAATGCTTCTAGTTTGCTGGCCATAAATTGAGATGATGCATTTTTAGAATCTATCGCTCGGAGAGAGAGATTTTGAATAGGATCTAGAGAATATAACCTAGGAGATTTCTAGAGTTCGTGAGAATCTATAATCCCTTAGAAGTTGTTAACAAATAATCACAGAGCATAATGAATTATTAATTACTAGATTTTTATAGGGATATCGAAGTCTGTAATTGATAATATATTCACTCGGCACTCGGGAGATGGAGTTAGAATAATTTAGGGTTCTTGGATTATAAACAATGCAATTGAATAAGAATTGATTGGCATGACAAATACATAGGGGATAGCTAGGTGAAATAAGACTCTAGAATCTCTCATATCCTGGTCTATCTTTATCAAACGTTTTATTTCTTAATTATTTAGTTTTTAATCTAAATTTAGTTACTTTCTAAATAACGTTAGGTTTACTAATTATAGTACTTAGTGTGGGTTGAATACAATCCATGCGGGTTCGACACTCTTTCATTTATCTTTACTAAAATTTGACACCGTACACTTACGGTACGATATAAAATATCACAATAAGAAACTAGAAGATTAAACCCGAATCGAATACCTTCGTCTTCGAACGTCACCTCTTTCGTATCCTCTTGTCGCTCTTCAATCTTCCTCATTGGATCTCTCTAAAATATGTGTTTAGAGTTCTTTGTTGTGTATTTGTCTTCTTTTTAGGGTTTTGGACGAGCTTCTACATTTATAGGGAAGTTCTGGAGTCATTGTGCTTGTAAAATATGAATTTATTAAGATTCTGGGCTTCTGTCACAGCATCACGGTGCTGGAATTGGTTTCGTGATGCCAAATCCTTTGGAAAAATATGTGTGTGCATTATGTCTGGGCGTCGCGAAGCCAAAAGTGGCACTGCGATGCCAGGGTATTTTCCAGGATAGTGATTTTTCTGCTTTCTCCCGTGCTTCCGATGCGTTTGTAAGGTCCCAAAATAAGTCCATTTTCCCCAAGATCCATGTTCCAATGCTTCCTATCAATAAAACACAAAATAAACTACAAAATACATTAAATGACAAGGAATCTAAAAAACTAATAAGTTAAGAATGCAAGAATAAATGGGTATAAACTGCACTTATCAATGCGTTGATGTCTCTACCGGAGGCTAGGCTAACTGATTATGGCCTGATGAAGTTGATGGATGATAGAGATCATTTTTGGGGTGTCAATGGGGAAGACGGTCCTAAAATGTTATATATGATGAATGCAAGCAAATATTAGAGGGGAAAGAGGAAAGTCCAAAAGAGAGCATGCATAGAATCCAAGACACGTAGATGAGAAATACAATATAAAAGATTTGTTAATGGTTTTCAGGAAAGGGCATTAGAACCAATTATAGGGTTGTCAAATCAATATTTCGAGAAAAATGAGAGAAATTACGCACATTCCTCTGTTAGAATATATGCCATAAAGCATAATGTAATATGTAAACAAGATTTCATTTTAAGTAATTAACGATGCATTTTCATTTATCAAAGTATTGATTTTAAAGTAGCATATTATAAACTGTCATGTATGTCATTGGATACTAAATGTACTTTTAGGCTTGGTGTATAAGTGTTATACATAAGATGATTTAAGTATGAAATTAATAATCTTAAATAGTCCGTAGAGAGTAAATAAAGACGGGTACTTTATTTTTGGTCTCATGATGACCACGAAGATGAAGGAAGAGACATCCATCTAAGAGAACATCTTGAGGATGATTACCAACTTCAATGCCGCCGCCCCATAGCGAGGTGACCATGATCATGAGGTTTTTTTTCGAAGAGTTTCCTGCTGTTTAAGAGCAACTATGTTGTGAACAAGTTGATATTCACTCTTACATAACTTCTAAATGAGCTCCCCTTTTAGGAGTCCATGTTGATGGATCCTCGTAATCCTAGTGGAGAGGCAAGTGTTGCTGAATCTTTCAAATCTGTAAAGAAAAGAAAGAAACACTGGGAAGGCTAAGGTTACAGCTACTTGATATATAGAAAGACCTTGCTAAAGGTAACTTTAATATGATAGTCATGACAGATGATGTTGTTTTTAGTAAAAGCAGTGAGAGAGACTAGTTTTCAATTTTCAAATAAAAGTTATTTGGATTTAAATAAAGTGTTGTTTATTCATATTTTGTCGCATAAATTTGATTTATGTTTCAAAACTATTGCATGATGGTTTTTCTATTTTATTTAATAATAATAGTTATTATTTCAAAAATAGATTACCAATATGCAAAGGAAATTTGGAAATAACTTGTATGTTTTAAGACTGTTAATATATAACTCACTACTCAACACTGAGATGTTTAAGATTGGTAAACCCAAAACTAAACGGCAAAAGATTTCTCAAGATAACACATATATGTGGCATCTCAGACTTGTCCATATTGATATTGAAAAGATAAACAAATCAGTAGAAAATAGATTTTTAAGTCAGTTAAAGGACCACAACTTACCAATCTATGAGTATAGTCTAGAAGGTAATATGACCAAGAGATCTTTTATTGGAAAAGGGCTAAGAGCCAATTAATCACTAAATGGTTATGAATATTTCGTCACATTTATTGACGATTATTCTAGATATGTGCATGTTTACCTAATGCAGCATAAATCAGTATCTTTGAAAAGTTCAAAGAGTATCGTGCTAAAGTTGAGAACCGATTAAGTAAAGCCATCATAATTCTATGATTGGATCAGGAGGAGAATACCTCAATAATAAATTCGAGAGGTTTTCAACTGAGCATGGGATAGTATCCCAACTCATAGCACCTAGAACACCACAACAGAATGGTGTTGTAGAAATGAGAAATCAAACCCTACTAAACATGATGAGATCAATGTTTTTTGAAAGTTCATTATCTAGTTCTTTTTAAGGGTATACATCATAGAAACCAATGTATATCCTTAACGTAGTTCCATATAAGTGTATTCCTTAGACACATTTAGAGTTGTGGAGCGATCACAAAGTTAGTTTGCAATATTTTCGTATATGGAGGTGTCCAACGCATATGTTGAAGAACGAGACTATAAAATTGGAGCAACATTTAAGTTGTGTCTATTTGTAAGCTATCCTATAGAGACTATGGGTGGATTCTTTTATAGTCTAAAAATAGATCAAAATATTTATATTTCTTAGGGAGAACTATATGAGAGAATTCATGCTTCACAGTAAAGTGGTACTCGAGGAGTTACTTTCTGGTTAGACCAATGTATCATCAACAACAGTTATTTACAATTACAATAACAAAACACCTTTGACATCTGAGCGTCAGATGCAGTTACATTATGAGAGTCTACCATCTAGACACAGTGGGAGGGTTGTGTGACAATCTGATCGCTATCTAGGGATTAGAGAGGAAAAAGTTGTCACCTCCAGTAATGGTGTAGATGATCAATTGAGCTATTGTAGTTCAAATGATGATCCTGATAAAAAGGAATGGCTCAAAGCCATGAATCTCGAGATGAAGTCTGTGTACTCCAACTCAGTTTGGGATCTTATAGGTCAACATGATATGGTAGAACATATAAGTTGCAAGTGGATCTACAAGAGAAAGAGATTAGTAGATGAGAAGGCATAGACCTTCAAAGTTAGGTTAGTGGCCAATGGTTATACCCAGAAAGAGAAAGTAGACTAAGAGGAGATTTTCGCGCCAATAGCCATGCTTAAATCTATTCGTACTCTTCAATACATTGCCATATATTATGAAAATGAGATATGGTAGATGGACGTCAAGATAACATTCTTGAATGGTAGTCTTGATAAAAGCATCTATATTGTACAACCAGAGAGATTCGTTGCCTAAGGTCAAGAGAAAAAGATTTGCAAGCTGAAAATGTCTATTTGTGGACCGAAGGAAACATCTTGATCTTGGAATATAAGATTTTATGTAATGATCAAGTCTTATGAATTTGAGTAGAACGTCAATAAACCTTGCATATACAAGTGTGTCATTGACAGTAAGGTGGTTTTTCTTATATTATACATCGATAATATTTTACTCATTGAGAATTATGTAAAAGTATTATCCGAAGTAAAATCTTGGCTAGCTAACCAATTCCAAATGAAAGATTTAGGATAGATGAGTTATGTACTTGAGATCCAGATTATTCGGGATCACAAGAGACAACTGTTAGCTGTGTCTCATTCATCTTATATCGATAAAATTATTGTGTGGTTATGGATACAGAATTCCAAGTGAGGCAATTCATTTTTTCCGACATGGAATTCACTTATCGAAGGAACATTTTCCAAAGACACCTCAAGCAGTTGAGGAGATGAGACATATCCCACATCTCTCTGCTGTTGGAAGTCTCATGTATGCTACGTTTTGCTATACACGAGACCAGACATTCGTTATGCAGTGAGAGTAGTTAGTATTCTTCAGTCTAACTCAGGATTAGATTAGTGGGTGATAGTAAAGCATATTCTCAAGTATCTTAAGAGAACGAGAGACTATATGCTTATATATTCTGGAGAGGATATGATCCTTAGAGGATATACAGATTCTGATTTTCAGATGAATGTAGATTATGTGAAATTAACATCCGAATCAGTATTCACCTTAGTCGATGGAGCCATAGTATGGAGGAGTATAATGCACTCTAGCATTGTGAACCCCACCATGGAGGCTGAGTATGTAGCAGCTTGTGAAATAGCTAAGGAAGCAATATGGCTCTCTAAATTCTTGGGAGATCTGGAAGTTGTTCCAAATATGGATAAACCACTCACATTTTATTACGATAATAGTGGTGCAGTCGTAAATTCAAAGAACCAAGAGCCACAAAAGAGGGAAACATATAAAAGGGAAATATCATCTCTTTAGGGAGATATTGCAGATAGCGTCTACAAAGAATCTGACTGATATGTTTACAAAGACCTTGATGGCTAAAGTGTTTAAAGGTCACAT
Organism: Zanthoxylum bungeanum; assembly: GCA_019454045.1. Lineage (NCBI taxonomy): Eukaryota > Viridiplantae > Streptophyta > Magnoliopsida > Sapindales > Rutaceae > Zanthoxylum > Zanthoxylum bungeanum. The sequence continues at coordinate 158,482 of SKCR01038797.1, read as the reverse complement.
ATGAGGTCTATGATTATGTGACATATCTCATTTGCTCTAGTGCAAGTGGGATGTTGTTGTGATATATTTCCTAAAGCGTAATGTAATATGTAAACGATATTTTATTTTAAGTAATTGACGATGTATTTTTCATTTATCAAAGTGTTGATTTTAAAATCGCATACTGTGGTTTATCTACAGCTGCAGTCCATTCCATATTGTATGACGACTTTGATCTGGGTTCGTTCATGTGGTGCCATGGGAATGAAGGCACCTTAGATGATGCGATCTAATAGGACTGGACCAAGATAGAAATGAATTTCTTTTAAAATATCTGTTAAGTAAAGAAATTCATATCAATCTAATAGATGATCATATATGGGTTGATATGAATCTTGAGTGTACTACGAACTCCTGCATGGTAGACTATGTCCTTTGATTTACAAAGGTGAGGTTGGTGAAGAAATCCCGACCAATAGCTACGTATTTTGGGGACATGATTTGGTATGTGGCTGATGAGCGAAAAATATATCACTATTTACCGCACCTTTGATATAATATTTTGTATGATTTCTCGAATTTTATGAATGTTTTGATGTGTTTTTGTGTGTTTTGCAGATAAATAAAGATTTGGAACTCTATGGAATCAACTTGAGGTTAAAACGATAAAAAACGGAAGGCAAAATGGAAATTCATTGTTCACGCGTTGCGACGTGCAAGCTCTTTGCGTCACGATCGACGTGCCTAAATTATTATGCTACCAACACGCGTCATCATGACGTCAGCATAATTATTGATCTTCCGACATGCGTCATCACCACGTCATCACGTGCGCTGTCACGTGCGTCATCATCGCGTAATCATGACGTCAGCCTAATAATTCAGTCTGTCGACACGCGTCATCACTTACATCATCATGACGTCAACGTCATGACGCTAAGCCTTCATGCGTCACAACACCGAGCCAATAATCCAGGCTACCGACAATCGCGTGCCACATGTCAATATCTCATGCAAAACGCGTACACGTGTCAGAAATCAAAGGTGATTTCATTTTCCAAATTCATACTTTCCTTAAGGTTCTTAATAAGGATTTAAATATTGTATCTTGTTTGTATATATTTATAATAATGTATTTTTATTTTTAGTAGTAGTAATAATAATTTATTTAATTTATCTTTCTTTTATGTTTTGTAGTTAATTTCCACTAGGGGAAGGGTGAAACTTTTATTATGATAATTTAGATTAATCTCCCTTAAATTATAATATATAAATTATCTTAAAACCTGACTTAATTGGATACCGCCTTTATGGTCGGTTAGACTTAATTAAATTAATTTTAACCTGACTTAATTTGATACCGCCTTTATAGTCGGTTGAAATTAATTAAAATATGTCTTAATTAGTATACACCTATATGGTCGGTTGGTAATATAATGTAAATTTATATATTATAATAATGGAGATTTCTAGATTTGAAATAGTAAAGGTGGATCCCCTAACCCCCAACATTTTATTTTTAATCTAGGGAAGTGATGAAGCACAATATTCACAAGTTTAATAATTGATTTTCTTTATATTATGTGTGATGCTTTGGCTTGTTTATTGAATCTTAAGCTTAATGATTCTTATTGCCTGATCACCAATAAGATTGATATGGTAAACTTAAAATGAACTTGACGAAGATATTTTAGGTTTCAACATTAGATTCAATAGCTCACGATCTCACTTTAGGGGAAATTTCCTTCCAGGATAGACATACCTGTCGGGAGCGTGAGTAGCCACAATTGGAATTTAATCTTAATGAATTAGGAGTTTCTTGGTTAACATAGACATATAGTTAATTGGGTTACTTTGGGTGTTTGCATTTGACCATCGACAAATGATTTTGCATATCTTCGTGTTACAGGTTAACAAATTAATTTATTACACATATATAAGAGAATCAATTCATCATTAGAATAATATTGTGTGGAATCACAACCCTAAATGTTTGTTTTCTTTATTATTTATTTCCTTTGTTTCATTTTATATTTTTATTTATTTAATTATTTAGCAAATCCACATTCAACCAACCAATCAGCAATCATTCCCTTCTCACCCTAATAAGATACCTGTAAATAAATAGAATCAATAATTAATAACAACAGTAGAAATTAAGTCCTCGTGGGATCAATATTTTTATATTACTTGAGCGATACATGTGCTTACGTAACGTGTGTGTTTACCACCGATCAGTGGCTGTGGAAATTTTACATATATATGAAATCCACTCATTCTTGTGAGAAATAGATGAATATCTTCCTTAGGAGTTGATTCGGTACTTGAACGGTTAGAGCGCTCAAGTTTTTTTATTATGAATAGAAAAATTAATATTCATAATAGTTATGAATAAATCGTTCATTAGAGAATCAATAGTACTTATGACACAAAATAACTAGAGGGGTATAACAGACGTTATGACCCGACTCTAATTGTGAGATACTCGTGGAGGGCCAATCTATATGAAGTGATTATATCGGTGAACACCGACGAGTTGTAGTATAAAATATATCTGCAGTAACGGGAGTGAAACTTTAGGTTTTTAGTGGAATAACCTAAAGTTAATAATTCAGAATATTTAATTAAAGAGTTTTAATTAATATTTCGGGATTATTGAAGCTCGGAGCTGTAGGTCCATTTGGTCCCCGTGTTAGCTCGTTACACTATAGAAATCCATGGAATAATTGGATAGTCCAATTATGAACTCACTTGAAAAAGATTAAATAATTGAGAATTATTTAATGACATAATTATTAATTTGATTAATGATTATATAATGTCACAATTTGTAACTATATGTTAAAATATTTAATATATAGTTTTTATATTAATGATGATTAGATAATAATTTAATATAAGATTTGATTTTAAATTAAATTTGACTTAATTCAAAATCAAATATGTAATTTATATCATGATATAAATTATATTTTAAATTTTAATTTCTAATTAAGTGATATTTGATATCATATTTAATTTTTGAAATTAATAATTTTAATGTGACAAAAAAGGCCCTTGGCCGAATATTAATATTTATATTAGGGTTATGTTAATTTTGTACAAACACAATTTTAACATAAACTCTAGATATAAATATAAATAATTTATCTTGTAAACGTGAACCTAGCCACTTTCATCTTCTTAATTAGATTGAAAAATAGAGAAAACAAAGGGGAAAATCAATAAATTTTCCTTCAAATGAGTCGAACCGAATCCATCCTTACGGATTTTTGATGATGAGTCATAGTACGGAAGGCCGAGTGGTAGACACCAACTTTGAATAGATCTCACGGTTTTTGTTCTTATTCATAAAATCAAATCTGCTCCTTTGATAATCATACAAGTACGTGACGCAATCTTTGATCATCACCATCACAAGCGTGCATGTTGCACTATCTAAAGAAGCCGAGAAGTCACGACGCCATTACATGCAGCTGTGGCTTGCGTTTTGAATATACACAAAGCAGTTGAAGACCAATATTCTTATTTCACGCAGCACGTGGTTTGACCATTATGAATTGCATGTTTCTTTCACGAGAAGTGATAGACATACTTACACTTCTATATAAAATAATTATATCATTCTCACTGTAGTTACAGTGATCGCTACAGTGATCATTATAACTACAATGAAAGAAATGTAGTTATTTTATATAGAAATATAAATATGTTTATCTTTTTTGTTCTTTCACGTACTTGTATTTGTTTTGATAAAGAATTTGCTAGTTTTGACTTTGCATGGTGCATTGTGGCGCACTGTGATTTATTTTAAAAGTCAAGCAATTGGAAATCATAAACCTTTGCAATTTGCGAACTGCGCGTGGAATTACAAAGCAAAGGGTGCTCTGCCGTGATATCGTGCATAAGACAGTGGTACACTGCTGTGTTGTCGACAGTAATAATAAAGAGATAAGGAGAGGAAAATTTTTTAAGGTTGATCCCGGTGTCTAATACGTTTCTGCCGTGTGAGAAATCGTTTTCCTACATTCTCGAATATTAAAGTGGAAACTTAAGGGAAATCCATCGGATGCTTAGTTATTCGTTTTGTTGCAACAAGCGAATGATGTTGTAAGTATTATTCATAAAATTAACTTTATATTAATTATTTTACCAGTTATATATTGTAAATAATATAATATTTATTAATTACAGTTGAAGGTTAAATAAAATATTGACGCCGAGATCTATTGAGAAAAATATACCATCTTGGTAATATGCCAGGATTGTTTTATAGACTACGCTAAGATGGACCGGAGAGGTATGTACTTTTACATTCTTTACTTAAGTTCTATAATTACACTTAGTCTAATTATGATGGTAATTATTAACCGTATAAACCAATGATGAAAGATCATATAGAGTATTTCTCTCAAGTGATAGCTGAAGATCAAGCATTATCCATGGACACCCAAGTCGAAGAGATATTTGAGAGGTGTTATGAGTAGGGCATATCTTGTACCACCTAAGATTTTCAGCCATAGCACCAAATACCAGATGATCAAATCCCATCTCTTGACGAGCACGATATTTCTCATTTGTCCCCACATGAAGACCAAAATATTCCTCATCCCTCCCCACATTTTCAGCATGGCATACCTTATACCACCCAAGATTTTCAGCCACAGCACCAAACACCAGATGATCAAATCCCTCCGCATTACGAGCACAATATTCCTCATCAGTCCCGACATTTTCAGCAGTTCACTCAGCAAGATCAGTTCCCTCTTCATCGTCAAACATAATACAAGTACTTTAGTCAGCCTCATCAAATAGTATATGAACAGTTTGATCATAGAGAGGTGCTACGTAGACTAGGATTGCTTTTTGTTGCTGTCGAAGTGAAAAATAAAGAATTCTCTGAATTCTAGCATAAAGTTTTGGATGAACTATGTACTGAGAGGATGGAAGCTGTGCAATTCAGATAGACGATGTTGTAGGAGGTTGCAACCATGAAAAAGGTCATCACATAGTTTGTGGGTTGCACATCTCGGCCATCTGTCGTGGTATATATTGCAAATGTCACTTTTGTGAGCATTATGCAAATGCCAATTTTGACATATTTAAAGAGCGTGTGGGGGAAGAATATGCTATTGTGATATGAAACTGTGAAAATGTGCGATAATATTTTGACAGTGTGTCTTACCATGCGACAGATTCCATTCGACATACCAATTCATGTCGCAAAGTGTCTGTCACAAAGAACAATATCTTATCACATAGTATCTGTCGCACAACACAATATTCTGTCGCACACAGGTTGTATGTTTCCACATTTAGTATATTTATGACACAATTGTGCGATATAGAGTAATATTCTGAATATAGTATAACATGTATTTTTTTTTAAGGATCCTCATATGGCATCACCATTTATTAGCTTCGATAATTTTCAACACGATCCATAAATTATTCGAAATGTGACAACCAGCCTGAAGCCTTAAGCAAGTTTGGAAGACCCTTGAAGAAGTCTTTACTGCTATCAAGTCTATATGTTGTTCTACCGAAGAAGGCGAGATAAGTGGAACATATTTCATATCCTTTGAAATATGTCAACATGTCGGACGTATTGCCAATTTGGATATAAATGAGAATTAGAGATTATTGGCACTAAAAACGATCGAGTATTTTATAATTCATTAACAGACTTTGGTAGAGAAAGATTGCTTGGTGATGATGTGAGTTATTTTAAAATTTATATATTTTTATTTCTTTTGAAAATGCCAAATTTTAATTAAATTTATATATTTGCAGTTACAATAAATCCATTCTTATTTACTGTTGATCAGTGAGTAGTAAGATAAAAATATGGAAATAAATTAAAGAGTTGTGATTATGGATACATAATTTTATGTAAGTATCATGAATTTTTTTTTTTTTTAAATTTTATATTAGCGATGATGATTATTGATTGTTGATATCAATTCTGATTATAGATTTTTACATATCAAGCTTGGAACAAATGTGGAGGTGGCATTGACATGATTGCATTCAACGATAACCTTTCATACTATCATACTAGTCAAGAGTCATCAAGGTCTTGGATGACGACTGACTATGTAAGTACAATGTTATTTTAAAAATGCCACAAGTTCAAGTATTTATATTAATTTTTTTTATAAAAATATTATATAGGTGATTATGTACTCCGAATTCGTTTTGTGATTATGTAAAAATCATTGCATTACAAAGGACCAGATAGTCCAAAACTCGTCGCTTAGTCCAAAAATATCATATTGCAACATATTGTTGCATAATGCGACAAATTATGTTGCATAGTGCAATGACACACTCATAAAGTGATTCTTTACTCCCAAATATAAGAGTGTCGATCCATATGGAATAGATTTAGTAAAATAAAATAATAATGCAAGTAATAAAATAAAAGATTGAATTAATTGAAGTGATGGACAATTAAATTTGATGCTGCAATAATGAAATAAAATATTGAGGCTACGAGATCACTCTTGGTATTTCAAAAATAAAAATAATTTTACTTTTTATAACACATAAATTGTTATTATTTCCCAATTAATTTATTTAATGATTAAGTGCAGAAATTAAATAAGCAACAACTTAAATTATAGGGATCAAGTAGAATCTATGCCAGTGAATATGAATACACGATGACAAATATAAGGACTGTCTACAGATAGTCAAGACTCCCACATAAATAAGAAAAATAAATATTAAATATGCAATAACATAAACTACAGGTTTAAGTATTATTTGTGTCAGTCAATATAAATCTACGATGACAAATCTATGGATTGTCAATAGAGATTCGAGAATCTCATATAAGAATAAATAATAAAATACAATAAATATGTAATAACTCTCATATAAGAATAAATAATAAAATACAATAAATATGTAATAACATAAATTTTGGCGTTCAAATATTATCTGTGCCAGTCAATATGAATCCATGACGACATATTTAGGGACGAAATATAGAGATTCAAGACTCCCACATAAATGAGAAATAATAAAAATAATGTAAATATTAATTGAGAAATAACACAATCCATATTTATAACATTAATAAAAATTATTTATTTTTTGTACCAAGAGCTTCACCTTTTTGCCGCAATTGGATGAAAATTAGCTACTAACGATTTGAATAAATATACACATAATTTTATTAATAAAAGAAAGAGAAATTACAACAAAAATTGAAAAATAATACACACAAGACATTTTCTTCCAAATTATACGAGAGAATTCTAAAGAAAGCATGAGAGAGAGGCGCTGAGCACCTCTATTTATAGGTGAGGTGCTCAGCACCTCAACCAAAGTTTTCAAAAGAAAAGTTTTTTAATTTAATTTTATCTTTTATTTTGTTGTTTCTTGATCATTATAGTCAACATTTGGCCATAAATGTCAAAAATGTGGATTGTGACATATTTCTTTTATTTTTTAAATTTTAATAATTATAATATTTTGTGGCCAGTTCTACATTAAGCTAATCCAACAACGATTCAAACATGGTCAATCTTTTAATCTCCTATTCGAACTCAATTTTCATGCTTCTTTGGGCTTCTGTGCTTTTGAAATCCGGATTTCATATCCACTTTTCTGTTGAGCATATAACACAGTATTTTGTCTACACAATAAATAAAAATCACAATAAAAATATATAGAATGTAAATTTAATTATTATTTAACAAATGTAATTAGTTAAGGGGATTAATGAAATTACAAGTGTAAAATGATTAATTTCTCTTTTATCAGAGTCACACTTTTTTGGCAATGGTAGTTTATTTATGAATGTGTATATGTAGCTATTTTGTTAATATACATTATCAATCTTTGTAACGAGCTTTGGGCCAATGACTGCCAAACTAGTTGGCCTTAGGGCACTACGTATTAAGTGTTGGGGCGGTTGTGGAACCCATAGGATCAGATCAGTGTCCCTCGCAGCAGAAGTGGGTCTAACCCAAGGATATCAGAATAGGTATATTTTAAAATATTTTAATGAAAACTACATTCCGATATGAGTCGGTAGGAAAAAATGAGGACCAAATCTGAGTCTGGAAACTCCAGAACGGAGAAAATGATGTTTTAGTGTTCATCAACTCTTAGTGTCGCGACGTGGAGTATTGGGAGTCGCGACGTCTAAATCTGCGAGAGCAATGTGAGATAGCTCAACGTCCCGGAGTCACGACGCGCAAGGGAGAGATTCGCAATGCCTGAATGTCTGATACTTAGTATCGCGACGCTGGAAGGTCAGTGTCGCGACGCTCCCCTAGGCAGTGAGCAATTTCAACCTTCAAATCAATCATAAACAGTTCCAATTTTCTCCTATCATTTCATAACATCAAAACCAATCACAACACATGTTATACAACTAACATACATGTATTCTAAATACATATATGTATTTGTTTGAATCAAAACACAAACCAATTTAGATCCCACTATGAAATGTCTCATGAATAGTTCTAGTTTACCAAAATGTGGTTAAGTGATTCTAGAATGGTAGCCATAACTCTAAGCTTTAATCTAAAGTTCCAAACTCTTATTAATTGTTCCATGTCCAACATGAACATATTTGACCTAATTACAAACATATTATGTTTATACTTCCAAAACATCCAAACACAATTCATTAGTCTTATTTCAACTTTAAGCAATGTAATCATGCATCCAATACATAATTCATCACTATATGTCTCACTATTGAAAACTCAGTAATGAAGAACATAGCTTACAAGAAGATCAAATATTACCTAGTAAGCTTGATACAAAATTCCAATCTCCTTCTCCTTTGTTGAAATGGTTGGAGAACTTCCAAGGTTTGTAAGCTTGACTCCAAGATCCAATCATGATTCCAATGCTAGCAAGCTTCACTCCAAGATCCAATCTTGATTTCTTCTAGATGAAATATTGTAGAGAACTTCCAAAGCTTCTCAAAACACTTCTCTAACTTAGGCTAATTTTTCCAAGAATTACTTGTGTTTAGCTTTCACAAGCTTAATTAAAACATTGCTCAAGCTTGCTATTTATAGCAAAATTTAGGAAATTTTTAATTAATAAAATTTTAAATCAATTTTTATGTGGACTTAATCTAATTTGTCTAAATATGTATAATTAGATGTGACTGTAGACATTGTATTTTTGCATGAGCCCGATGATGAGCCTCGTATGGAGGCACTACCTGAAAAGTTACGGAAGTTGCGAAAAATGAATGCCGGAAAGAAGGAAAACCTCCAAAATTAACACCTCAGTAGATTCGGACTCACTAGCCAGCCTCGGACATGCATATTGTAGGCATTGCATTTCCGCATGTGAAACCCGATGATGAGTCTCAGTTGGAGGCACTACCTTTTTAGCTAAGGATATTGCGGGAAACGGAGGTCGGAAGGGGAAATTCGAAATAAGTACGTCATCAAGTTCATTTCACAAGCTCACTGTCTTCGTTAGTGCTGCGTTCGTTACTTCGTTCGAACGTCAGGCAGATTGCGGACGTTCGTGTAGCGTTCGAATTGGCGTTCGAACGACGTCGGTGTTTCTGGTTTTGCTGCTAGCCTCGCACCCCAGCCCAATTAGCTCCCCAAAGCCCATAAAACACATCCCAATTTAATTAAATTAAACATTGAATTAAATAAATATTTAAACCATTTACCAATTAAATAAAACATAAAATAAATCATACCTAATTAAGATAAATCAAATATATTAACTTCCTAACTAAACAAATCACATACTAAATTAAAAAGATGTCATGCCTAATTAAAATCAATCATAACAAATTAAATATTTTGTATTCCTAATCTAGCCAAGATTTGTCCCCCCTCAATCTTTGACTTTCCTTGCTCAACACCAAATCAAATCCTCCCTTTAATGCACCAAATCCTTCCTTGTGAGACAAGGTGAAGCCCTAGCCCTTCTCTATATAAACAACCCCTAACCAAGACATGCACTCCCCTAGCTCATACACATAATATACACACAACTCACACAAATCACAAGAGAAAAGAAAATAACCCCAAGCCTTCACATTAAAAGCACCTTCACAAACGATCAGCCCTACACGTCCATAAACCTCACAAATCTCCTCCACTCCATAACCGAAAATAGCAGCCCCCTAAGCCTCCACACATCACCGAAAAATATACCCCCAAACGGCAGCCCAAACACGCTCCAAACAGCCGCTAAAGTACCCCAAACAGCAGCTTATTTCCCCCCCAAAACAGCAGCAAAATCCTCTTAAAAAATTCCCTAAAAACCTTAAAAACAGTAACATAAAAACTGCATTCATAATCCTTAAAATAATCACACAGGACTGCACTAAAAACCCACAAAAACTTGGAACAGTCCGTTGAAACGTCAAAACAGGTGGCCTGAACAGTGAGCAGCAAAACAGAGGCCGAACAGGAGCAGAACGGAGTTCAAACGCAAGCAAAACAGCAAAGCAGTGAGCTAGGACGCTAAACCAGTGAACCGGAGAAGTTGAGGAGCTGTACCCTTCCGACGTCCGTGAAACGCAAGCCTGAAAGTTGGCAAAAAGGTTAGACCTGAGGGTATCTTTCACACTCGCTTTTTTTGTACTATTTATTAAATATTGCTTGCGTGATTGTCATGTTGAAATGCATGTTGTGGCCCTTGAGTAGATAAATATGCATGAATTATGAGATGTTGTATGTTGTGGCTGTGAAATAAAATGAGAGATGTGTCACTCTCTCGCGTATATCGGATGGAAACTCGGACATAAATTTCATAGCCGATTCCGAATGGACGGTAATATGATCTGTACTCGGGACACAACTCCACGTACCGCTTGAGTAAACGGCACCCTCTTTTGTTTTGTGTTGCTTTGGTTTATTTATTTTTCGTCACTTGAATTCTGCATGTTGCTTATTTATGCATGGTTCAATCAAGCGCATGGGCTTAGTAAGTGGAATGAAAGATCCCCTATGGGGAGGGGTTAAAGCCCTTTACCACGATGCTTTGCCGCGCCGGTTGATGTGTGTTCGGTTGAATGCAAGACACGTTCAATCGGACATATTAAGTTTGATATGATTGTCTTTATTTTTATGTATGATGCGATCGAGCGCATGGGCTTAGTGAGTTAGTCCAAATGGTCCTCTATTTGAGAGACGAAGAGCCTAAAGGCCACCTTTGTGACACTACTTCCCGCGCCGGACGAAGTGTGTTTGGGTTGAATGTACGTTCAATCGGGCATACGAAGTCCTACACTTTTATTGTCTTTATTTCATGTATTGTGATGTGACGCGCATGGGCTTAGTATGTTGGTCTAAAGGTCCTCTCTTTGAGAGACAAAGAGCCCCAAAAGGCCACCTTTACGGCAGTACTTCACCGTGCCCCTTATTTTGTTGTTTATGTATTGCGTCCCATTTCATGCATCAGGTCTGTTCCCGTTCGAACGTGTTTACGAACGCAACTCGAACGCGCATGCATTTTGCCTTATCATGCATCAGGTCTCATTTCTGTTTGAACGCGTTCACAAACGCCATACGAACGTGAGCATTCTATTTCATTTCCTTTCAAACGCGTTTACGAACGCTACTCGAACGAGAACCTTCTGTTTACCGTTCGAACGCGTCTACGAACGCTGCACGAACGCCCACGGTAAACAGATCCTCTTGCATCACATTACGACATGTCCATCTTAGCACATAGTTCCCATTTTTTACGTTATGCACTTGTATTACCTCTCTAGTTGTCTATTTCTGTTATGCGCTTAAATATCTTTTCTTATATGCATGCTAGTAAGAATGCTATTTGTTTGCGCTTCTGTGTCCACCAATGCGTTCATTAACTTGTATGCTTGCCGTATGATAAACCTTATGTATGCAAATTGAGACATAGATTACATGCAAATAGGCTGTATGCAAATTCGAATATGTGTTACATATAAATTTAGATGAACTTGTTGATGTATGTATGTGGATTTAGAAGCATGATATTCTTAGAAATAAGTATTACTTAAGCCTGATTAAATTATCATATAAATCCTTTCATTACAAGTGGCATAAGTAAGGGACCATTCCGAACCCAACGGTTGAGGTCTTCCCTTGCGAGGGGTGAGTGCGGCCTTAAATCTTATTTTCCCGGCTCACACCGGGTGGCGACTCCATTATTCTCCGGTTTAGTCCCCCGTGGCTACTCCGTACTCCTGACCGGGCCGCGAGCCCGGGACAGCATGCGTCGCCCAGTTTCTGTGTTCCCACAGTCTGGCGACTCCACTGGGGATAGAGAATCGGCCCCGAAATATTGTCTTGTGATGTTTGGATTTATGTTTTAATTGACCGTGTCTATAGTGGATAAAGTGAGGGTTTAATCAAAGGCATTTTGAGGCTAGGTAATGGTTTGGTGTCTTCCTTCATTCACTACCTTTCTAGAAGGAAAAGCTGTGAAGGCACCTAGATAGCCATCTACTCGTAGCCTATTGTGATGGACTAATTTGGAGGACTCGTTGTTTATTCCTGACACCAAGCGATAAGAGCCTAAGAGGCTTGGGTATTTAAGTGAGCCTCGCTCCACCTTCCCTCTGGGGAATCTACAACGGGAAATCCATTTGACAGTCCGTCACACACCATAGCTCATTGGCACGTACCTTAGTGTATAAAAAAGGGTGCGCTCACTTGGTTGCTCGAACCCTTGAGTGGGGAGACCTAGTTGTGGGCCATCCTTCGCCGGTGAGAGCCTTTGCCTATACTCTTGCTAACCCACCCATAGACCGGGTTGGCTAAAGTAACAATTATTTCCTTGAATATGTGCTTGTGGACCATCCTCATTTGGATGCAGTTGGACTATTGTCAGAAATGCGGACTTGCTGGGCCATTTAAACTGGGGCGAGTTCATACCTTATGACTATTAGGCCCGAAGCTTCTGAAATGTTGATGGGCCATTATGTAGAAATTATTACGTTGTGTTTGCATCATCTTTCTTCTATGCTTGTGTTTGGGAACATCGTCGTTTGGATCCATTTGGACCATTTGTCATGTGATATGGGCTTGTTGGGCCATTTAAACTGGGACAAGAACGTATTTCATGACTATTGGGCCAAGGCGTCTAAGTGTTGATGGGCCACTTTGTGCTTGTGTTCGGAACATTACCATTTGGACTTAGTTGGGCTCCTTGTCATAAGATGTGAACTCGTTGGGCCATTTAAACTGGGATGGGTTCACTCCTGTGACAATTAGCCCGAAAGATTCTAAAATGGTAACGGGCCGATTTGTTTGAAAATTTTAATTGATTTAATATGTTATATATGTTACATGCATCTCGTGCACCTCATACATACATATATCATGTTAACACCATCTATGTCTCAAAAAGACATCATAGATACCGTTTGGGTTAGAGAAGGGACAAGACTCACTAAAAGAACAAGTATGAGTGAATCCGATAATGAGGTGTCCCGTATGGATCAGTTAGAGAACGGTCTCGCCAAGGTCACTGAACAGTTGCAAGCTTTGACTACTGCTATGGCTGGTATAGTTGGGTCTCGTGCCGGGGTTAATTCTGGGGATGTGAGGCAAGAGGAATCTCCGAACAGATTGGGGGATGATACCCCCGCTTTTGATGATGATATGGCAGAGTATGCAGCAGGCAGTATCTGGGTCTCAGGCAGAGTTACAGAAACTTCGGGATCAGGTTGAGTCGGTTACCCGCAAGATGAGGGGTAAGAATGAGGATTTGTTGGATTATGACACACTGACTTTCGAGGAACAGTTGCCGGCACAGTTCAAGATGCCTGATATGGCTAAGTTTAACGGGAATGGGGATCCAAGGGTGCATCTCCGACAGTTTGTATCAGTCATGAGTTCAGTTGGCTTATCTCAGCGCCAAGTGCAGAAAATGTTTGGGATGTCGCTTGAAGGAGCTCCCGTGGTGTGGTACCACAGTTTGGAGAAGAAAGTGAAGGAAGATTGGAGGGAGTTGGCTGATGCTTTCCTGAAGCAATATGTCACTGACCTAGAGATCGATCTGTCACTCCGCGATCTGGAGAATGTTAAGCAGAAATCGGAGGAGAGTTTTAAGGAGTACGTGGACCGATGGAGGGGTCAGTTGTTGAAAATGCAGACTAGGCCCTCGGAGAAGGACCAGATTAAAATGATCATCAAGGGCACCAAGCCCTCCATCTATGGGAAGCTGAGGAGGATGACCTCCATGATTACTGATTTTGGCAGTTGAGGGAAACTGTCATGGATATTGAGGAAGAAGAGGCCGAGAATAGAAAATTCTATGGTCTGAACAGGAGGCCCATTGGGGGAACATCGGGAGCAAAGCCCGTTTCTGCTGAGATTGGCCGCTATCCGGAACCGACAGTTTTCCAACTTGGGAAGGCCCCTGTCCAAGGTGCTAGAGAAACTGAAGAGGCAAGGGCTCTTAAAACCCTTGGAAGCCAAACCATTACCCAATCCCCTACCATCACATTATAACCTAAACCTTTACTGTCACTTTCACAACAACAAAAGGCCATGACACTGACAATTGCGCCCGACTCCGCCATGAAATCCAAGACCTGATAGACTCCAAGAAAATACCTGACCCAGAAACAGAACAGCCTGACACACACAGAAACCCCTTACCCAATTACCGCGCCGTACCGCCACCAGCCTATATGATCAATTCTGGCCTCCCAGAAGACCTTGTCCTAAAATCCTTCCACCCTCAAGCCTTTGCCTGAATCTGGGATAGTACTAGTGAAGATGAGACAGAGCAGGGGAAAAGCTTTTGGCTTGATTTCTCTAGCAGTGAATGAGGAAGAAGTAAGGGGAATGACGCGTAGCGGTCGCTTTTACAATGATATGGCAGAAAAGGGTAAGGAAGTTTTGACAGATGGTAGAAAGTGGTTGAGACTTACTGGGGGATATGTTGAAGCATTGAGGAAAACTAGAGCACTAGTGAAGATGGTAAGTGAAGATGAGAGAGAGCAGGGGAAAAGCTTTTGGGTTGATTTCTCTAGCAGTGATGAGGAGAAGTAAGGGGAATGACGCGTAGCGGTCGCTTTTACAATGATATGGCAGAAAAGGGTAAGAAAGTTTGACAGATGGTAGGGAAGTGGTTGAGACTGCAGAAAATACTGAGGGGGATATAGTGTTGAAGCAATTGAGGAAGACTAGAGCACAAGTGAGTATCTGGGAACTGTTATGTGCTTCTCGAGAGCATAGGCAGGCCATGGTTGAGGCCTTGAGCAAAATTGTGGTACCGGAAGACGCCAACCCTGCAATGTTTGTTGGGTCAGTTCAGAAAGAAGCTTTGCAGATATCTTTTCTGAGGATGAACTCCCGCCGGAAGGGAGAAATCATAATAGGCCTCTATTTATCAGGGCCGAAGTGAGGGGCAAGAAAACTTCATGTATGATGGTGGATGACGGTTCGTCCATCAATGTGTGCCCGTTGAAAATTCTGGCAAGATTGGGTATGAAAGCAACAGACTTGGACCCCTCCAGTATGACTATTAAGGCTTATGATGACTGTAAAAGGGGAGTTGAGGGTACCTTTGTGGCTATGGTCAAGGTAGGCCCTATTGAAGATGAAGTCGAGTTTACAGTGCTGGACATCCCAGCCACTTTTGCCTTATTGTTGGGAAGGCATTGGTTTCACAAACTTGGGGGCGTGCCTTCCACTTTGCATCAGATGATCAAGTTCCCGTATGCGGGAGAAGTTGTTACTATCTGGGATGAGGTAGATAATACCGTGGCTGCCTTGGAGATACAACCTTTCACAAGGTTTCAGGTCTCAGCTACTTTTGAGGAATGGGTGGATCCTAGGGTGGCTAGGATCATGAGAAAAATGAAGTTTGAACCGGGTGAAGGTTCAAAGTTGCCAGATTTCAGAGGACAGACCACTCGGAAAGGTTTGGGGTATAAGTCTGATGAAGAAAAGCCAAAGGTCAAGAAAAAGGGCCTGAAACTGATGGAATGTTTTGTGAGAGCTTCAGGATATCAAGGGGAGCCAGAACCTGTGGAAGTTAATGGGATTGTGGTACCTGGATTTGAGATCTTCCAGGATTTTTTGGGTGAGAAACCGCTGATTAAAGAACTGTGGAAGCAGAAATTGGGAAGAAGAGTTGATGAAGTTGGAGAGCCTGACTCTGGGAGAGGATGAAAAGCCTGAGGAAGACCTGATTGCAGGGGAAGAAGTGTCTATAGATGATGAAGACATTTACCTTCCTGATTTGTTTGAATGTACTTCCTCATTATCCAATAATAAAGACATTTCTTTTGCTTACTTGCCTGAGTCATTTCCATTTACTCTGTACGAATCAAGCATATTTGATATCAGTTCGGCCAGAACTACTGCATTTAACTTGGGTACACTTGAGAACCCCAAGGAAATTCTGATTGCAAGTGAAGTTACCTCTGAAGAGAGGGAGAAACTAGAAGAAGTGTTGGTCAGATACGCCAAAGTATTTGCTTGGTCCTATGAGGACATGCCTGGGGTAGACAGAAACATTGCCCAGCACACAATACCAACTTATCCGAATATGAGGCCAGTAAAACAGAAACTCCGACGGATGAGACCAGAATGGGCTGAGAAAGTCAGAGAGGAAGTTAAGAAACAGATAGATGTGGGGTTCCTGGAAGTAGTAAAATATCCAGAGTGGTTGGCTAATATAGTGCCGGTACCAAAGAAAGATGGGAAGGTCAGAATGTGTGTAGACTACAGAGATCTCAACAAAGCTTGTCCGAAAGATGATTTTCCTTTGCCGCATATAGATGTTCTGGTTGATAGCGCGGCTTTATCTGCTATGTATTCATTTGCAGATGGGTTTTCAGGTTACAATCAGGTTCTCATGGCCGAGGAAGATAAACACAAGACTGCATTTGTTACCGAGTGGGGTACTTATTGTTACAAGGTTATGCCGTTTGGGCTTAAGAATGCTGGGGCTACGTATCAGCGGATGGCCACTACACTTTTCCACGACTTAGTGCACAAAGAGATTGAGGTGTATGTGGATGACATGATGGTGAAATCAGAGACGAGAGTTGGGCATATTGAAGCACTGGAAAGGTTCCTTCAGAGAGTTGACAGATATAACCTGCGGCTTAATCCCAAGAAATGTGTGTTTGGGGTGACATCAGGAAAATTGCTTGGTCATACAGTAGGAATGGGCGGAATAGAGGTAGACTCCGAGAAGATCAAGGCAATCACAGAAATGCCTGCACCAAAGATAGAAAAAGAAGTCAGAGCATTCTTGGGAAAGATTCAGTACATCAGTCGGTTCATTGCCAAGTTGACATCAGTATGTGAGCCTATCTTCAAACTGTTGAGAAAAGATCAGCCAGTGAGATGGAATGAACAGTGTCAGACAGCCTTCGACAGATCAGAGAGTACTTGGTAAAGCCTCATGTATTGAAACCTCCGAGACCGGGCAGACCTTTGGTATTGTATTTGGCTATAGAATCAGAAGCACTAGGGGCAATGATGGTACAGGCAGATGAGACAGGGGTAGAACATGCAGTTTACTATCTGAGTAAGAAGATGCTCCCGTATGAGGCTCGGTATCAAGAAGTTGAGAAGATCTGTCTTGCAGTGGTATGGGCTTCCAGAAAATTGCGGCATTATTTCCAGTCATACAAGATCCAGATAGTGGCCAAGGAAAATCCTCTGAAATATCTTCATTCGGTGCCTTCACTAGTGGGAAAGTTGGGCAGATGGTTGGTATTGCTGACAGAGTTTGACATTGAATATCTCACCTCCAAAGTGATCAAAGGGCGAGCAGTAGCAGAGTTTCTGGCAATGCAACCTGTTGAGGGGGATCAGTATAAGTTTGAATTTCCAGATGAAGAGATCCAAGCAATAACAGTTCAGAGATGGAAGATGTATTTCGACGGAGCAGTGAATTACAAGGGAGTTGGAATTGGAATCGTGATAGTGACCCCCGAAGGGGAGACTTTGCCTTTGGCCAAGAGGTTGACATTCAGAGTGACTAATAACATGGCCGAGTATGAAGCATGTGCTTTTGGTTTGACAACATTGATAGCCTTGAAGGCCGGGAGTGTGGAAGTCTACGGAGATTCTATGTTGGTAGTCCAGCAGATGCGAGGAGAATGGGAATTGAAAGAAGAACGGTTGAAACCTTACCTTTTTCACCTCAGAAAGTTGGCACAGGTTATCCATGAGTGTAAGTTTCAGCACTTTCTGAGAGAAGAGAATCAGATGGCAGATGCATTGGCTACACTTGCAGCAACTTGGGAAAATCCAGAAATGTTAGTGATGAGACCGTTGATACTGACAACAGCGAGCATACCTGTTTATGAGATAGAAAGAATTCTGGGAGTTGAGGTCGACGACGGTAAACCTTGGTATTATGACATTCAGAGGTATCTGGAACATGGTGAACTCCCGGAAGGGGCAGGCAGAAAAGACAGAATAGCCATTCAGAAGTTGGCTTCCCAGTATGTGATTTTGAAAGGGGAACTGTACAAGAGGCAGACAAACGGTATCCAGTTGAAGTGTTTGAGAAAAGAAGAAGCTCAACATGTAATGGAAGAAATACACGCCGGGGTATGTGGTCCGCACATGAACGGGTTGAATCTGTCCCGCAAGATAGTGAGACAAGGTTTTTATTGGTCAACCATGGAAACAGATTGCGCGAAGATGGTGAAGCACTGTCATGACTGTCAAGCACATGGTAATTTGAATCACTTACACAGCACAGAGTTACACGGGCTGTCAGAGCCGTGGCCTTTCTCAGCATGGGGAATTGATATGATTGAGAAATTCGACCGAATGCGTCAAATGGGCATCGCTTCATAGTAGTGGCAGTAGATTACTTCTCGAAGTGGGTGGAAGCCGAATCATTCCGTAATGTTACAGCAAAGCAGATGGCAAAGTTTATAGCTCGGAACCTCATTTGTCGGTATGGTATGCCGCATCATGTAGTGACAGACAACAGGGTCCAGTTTCAAGGAGAGACGAAGGCAATGTTACAGAGGTATGGGATAGGCCACCACAAGTCATCACCGTACAGGCCGCAGGCAAATGGGGCAGTTGAGGCAGCCAACAAGACTATAAAGACAATTTTAGCCAAGATGACAGAAAATTGCAGAGATTGGGCCGAGAAACTACCATATGCTCTGTGGGGGTACAGAACATCAGTAAGGACAGCAACATGGGCCACACCTTACTCTTTGGTCTATGGAATGGAAGCAGTATTGCCGGTAGAAGTGGAGATACAGTCTATGAGGGTATTAACAGAGGCAGAATTACCGGAACAGGATTGGGCCGCACAAAGGTTTGATCAGTTAGCACTATTGGATGAGAAGAGAACGAAGTCTTTGTATCACATGCAGTTGTATCAGAAGAGACTAGCCCGGGCATTCAACAAGAAAGTGCGTCCTACCAAGATCAGAAAGAGTGATTTGGTACTTAAGTAGTCGAGGCCGTCGACGACAGATCCGAGAGGAAAATTCAGACCAAACTGGGAAGGACCTTACATAGTGCAGAAGGTAATGGGAAATGGAGCAGTGAAGCTATCAGACTTGGAGGGGAACGAGTTCACCGAGCCGATCAACGTAGACAAATTGAAGCAATACTTTGCCTGAGGGAGAGAAGACCGAGCGGCCACCACGGGAATTAGCAGAAGACCTAACCCAACGGAATAAGAAAATCATTCATGCATACACGTAACATTGCATTCTCTTCGTGTTTGTTTTCGTTTTGTGTTCGCAGGTTCGAAGAAAGAAGAAAGCGGCAGAAATGAGCCAAGCAGCGTCAGCGCAATTTCAGTTTTTGGGATGAGTCCCAAGGGGCGAGGCCCACATCAGCTTGGGGGCGAAGCCCATATCATCAGTTCGAGGGCGAGGTCCCTATAGTCAGCGGTGTTGGGTCGAGGTGCCCAGGGTCGAGGTGCCCCCGTTGTCAGTTGTAGTTCCGGGTCGAGGTGCCCAGGGTCGAGGTACCCACTACATCATCAGTTCGAGCTCGAGGTCCCTATAGTCAGCGGTGTTGGGTCGAGGTGCCCAGGGTCGAGGTGCCTCCGTTGTCAGTTATAGTTCCGGGTCGAGGTGCCCAGGGTCGAGGTGCCCCCGTTGTCGGTTGCAATTATCGGGACGCGTCCCAGGATCGAGGTCCGCTGCAGCACCAACTCAGCTCGAGGCAGCAGCCGAGCCAGGTAAGTGAAAATGCATTGCATAACTTTGATAGGATGTTCAAAGTCACACACTGCACAAGTCCCATCAAAGTGAAGGCGACTGTAGGCATTGCATTTCCGCATGTGAAACCCGATGATGAGTCTCAGTTGGAGGCACTACCTTTTTAGCTAAGGATATTGCGGGAAACGGAGGTCGGAAGGGGAAATTCAAAATAAGTACGTCATCGAGTTCATTTCACAAGCTCATTGTCTTCGTTAGTGCTGCGTTCGTTACTTCGTTCGAACGTCAGACAGATTGCGGACGTTCGTGTAGCGTTTGAATTGGCGTTCGAACGGCGTCGGTGTTTCTGGTTTTGTAGAATAATCAAAACAAATGGGTCTTGGGCAAAGGGATATCGGCATCATAATTTGATTATTACATTTTCCGCTGCGCACTCGCGGCCGCTTCCCAACAGGGCCAACCCTTGGTGTTGTATTTGGCCATATAACCCGAAGCGCTGGGGGCGATGATGGTACAAGCAGGTGAGACAGGGGTGGAACTTGCAGTCTACTACCTCAGTAAAAAGATGCTTCCGTATGAAGCCCGCTATTAAGAGGTGGAAAAGATCTGTTTGGCGGTGATATAGGCTTCCCGAAAATTACGTCATTAATTCCAATCATATAAGATATAAGTGGTAGCAAAGGTGAATCTCCTAAAGTATTTGCAGTGGGTACCCTCACTGGTGGGGAAGTTGGGCAGATGGTTGGTGTTGCTGACAGAGTTTGATATAGAATACCTCACCTCTAAGGTAATCAAAGGGTGGGCTGTAGGGGAATTCTTGGCATTACAACCTATTGAAGGAGATTGGTATAAGTTTGAATTCCCAGACGAGGAGGTTCAAGCCACAACGGTCCATGGGTGGAAAATGTACTTCGACGGGGAGGTGAATTACAAATGAGTTGGAATAGGAATTGTGATAGTAACCCCCGAAGGAGAAACCCTACCTATGGCCAAAAGGTTGACGTTTGGAGTAACCAACAACATGGCTGAATATGAAGCATGTGTCTTTGGACTGAAAGCACTAATAGCCCTAGGAGCTAGGGACGTAGAAGTTTATGGAGACTCGATGTTGGTAGTTCGACAGATGCGATGGGAATGGGTGATGAGTGATAAATCTATCACTATTTCCCACTTATTTAACTTAATATTTTGTATTGTTTCTTGAGTTTTGTGAATATTTTGATGTGTTTTGTGTTATTTTGTAGATAAATAAAGTTTCAGGACATTCTGTAGGTAATTTGGAGCAAAACAGTGAAAATTGGCAAAAAATGCATTTTGGTAATTTAGGCGCGTCGCGACGCGCAAGCCTTGGCGTCGCGACGCCTAACATGCGCCGTGACACGTGTCACCATCACAGCCGATCTACTAACATGCGCCGTGCCACCTGTCATTATCCTACGGTGCCGACAGTCACCATCGCCACGTGTCACTCCACGTCATTTCCACGTCATCGTCCACATCACCAGGTTGACCGAGTCAACATGTCACCTCACTGCCATGTCATCATCAACCAATCACAGCGTGCCACGTGTCACGATTATATGGTGTCGACAATCAAATTGCCACGTGTCGCCAAATCACCGCCACGTCAGTGCCACGTCAGTACCAATCATTGACTCTCTTATCCCTATCTGACACGTGGCAGATAAGAATCTAGCCGACCAATCAGAAGCTGCCACGTGTCACAATAATTGTTCCCCAACCACCTTGCCACGTGTCACCTTATCATCTTATCCAAAATCTTCAACCGACGAACCAGAAGCTGCCACGTCGACCAAACGGGCGTCGCGACGCGAGCTGGGCATCGCGACGCGCGACCCTTACTGATGCCTATAAATAGAGCGCGAAATCCCAGTTTCAGTTGTACCACTCTCTCTCATCTATTTGATGTAAAGAGAGAGTTTCTCTCTCTAGTTTCTTTTAGTTTTTAGTTTTTAATTTTGTAATTAATTTTAATTACGTTTTGTAATGATAGTAATTTACTTTCCTTACTTTTTTTACAGTTTTTACTATTTACCATGAGGAGGTAACTTCCCCAGCTAGGGTGAAAGTTAATTCTTTTACTATTGCTATTTAGATTAATCTCCCTTAATATAATATATTCACTATTTAAAATATTGACTTAAAAAGGATACCGCCAGATTGGTCGGTTGGTAATTAACTTTCTTACTTACCGCCTATATGGCAGGTTCATGGACAAATCTTTTACCGCCTTAATGGCTGGTTGGACTTAATTTGACTTAATCAGGATACCGCCTATATGGCTGGTTGGTAATGTTATCACAAGTTTATATATTATATTATGAGAGATATCTAAATTAGTAGTAGTAAAAGTAATTCCTTTTACCTTAGAATTTTATTTTATTGTAATTTACTTTTCAGTATTTACTTTACCGCATTTTTACTTTATGTCTTTTATTTTCAAGTTTTTACTAGCCCTAGTTATGTGTTGTAACTAAATTAGTTATCTGGGGTTGTGATGACTTTTAATATCACCGATTTATAAGGGGTTAGATTATAGTTTGGGTATTATAAAGATTTATTTATTGAGTCTTAATCTTAATGCTTTTTCATTAACTGGCCATTAATAAAATTGAACTGGGAAACTTAAAATGAACTAGACATAGGGATTTTAAGTTTAAGACCTTAGACTCAATAGCCCACGATCTTCCTTGAGGATAGATAACCCTTTAATAGATTTCCTTACAGGATAGACATATACCTGTCGGGCGGGGGTAACCATAATTGGAGCTTAAACTTAATGAATCCAGATAATTTGGTTGACATAGACATATGATTCAATTGGGTTAAACTGGGTATTTGTGTCTGACCATCGACAGAGGCTTACACATAATTTAGTGTTCCCGGTTAATAAATCAATATTTTACCCAACTTTAAGATAACCACTTCATCTTTTAAAAAATATTAGAAAGAAATCACAACCCTAGATAATTTTTAATATTGAATTTTCTTAAATTCTACTTTCGAACAATTTTATTTACTTGTTTTTAAATTTAGAATCGTCACCATTTCAATTTAATCAAACAACCTGTTAGATACTAGTAATCATTTGACCTCATAAAATTAATAGCTTAGGTATTAAGTCCTCGTGGGATCGATATTTTTATACTACTTGAACGATACGTACGCTTGCGTTATACGTGTGTGTTTACGCTGGTCAATGGGAATTGAAGGAAGATCGGTTGAGACCTTACCTACTCCATCTCAGGAAGTTTGCACAGGCTATCCCCGAATTTAAATTCCAGCACTTGCCACGAGAAGAGAACCAAATGGCGGATGCATTAGCCACCATAGCCGAAACTTGGGAAAACCCGGAAAAACTGGTAAGAGACCCCTTGTGCTGACAACAGCTAGCAGACCCAGTTATGAGATAGAGAGAATCTTGGAAGTATAAGTTGACGAGAAGACCTTGGTACTACGACATTCTGCAGTATCTAGAACGTGTAGAATTCCTAGAAGGAGCCGGCAAGAAAGACATAATATCCATTCAGAAATTGACTTCCCAGTATGTGAGTTTGATGGGAGAGCTGTACAAGAGACAAGCCAATGACATCCAGCTGAAATGTTTAAGAAACGAAGAGGCTCAAAAGGTGATGGAAGAGGTGCACGCTGGAGTATGTGGACCGCACATGAATGGATTGAATTTGTCTCGTAAGATAGTGAGACATGGATTTTACTAGTCGACCATGGAAGATGACTGCGCAAAACTGGTGAAGCACTGTCACGACTGTCAGGCACACGGCAACTTGAACCATCTACCGCCAACGAAATTGCATTGACTGTCAGAACCTTGGTCTTTCTCAGTGTGGGGTAATGACATGATTGGAGAAATCAGGCCGCATGCATCAAATGGACACCGCTTCATAGTAGTGGCGGTGGACTATTACAAGTGGCGTAGATTCGGTTAAGTTATTGCACAAATCAATTTATTACAAGTGGCATAAGTAAGGGACCATTCCGAACCCAACGGTTTGAGGTCTTCCCTTGCGAGGGGTGAGTGCGGCCTTAAATCATTTTCCCGGTTCACACCGGGTGGCGACTTCATTATTCTCCGTTTAGTTCCTCCGTGGGCTATTCCGTACTCCCGATTAGGCCGCGAGCCTGGAACAGCATCGCCGATTTCTCTGTCACACAGTCTGGCGGCTCCACTGGGGATAAAGAATCGGCCCTGAAATAATGTCTTGTAATGATTGTGATTTGTGCTTTAGTTAACCGTGTCTACCGTGGGTTGAAAGTGGTTTAATCAAAGGCACTTTTAAGGCTAGGTAATGGTTTGGTGTCTTCCTTCATTCACTACCTTTCTATAAGGAAAAGCTGTGAAGGCACCTAGATATTCATGTACTCGTAGCTTATTGTGATGGACTAATTTGGAGGACTCGTTGTTTATTCCTGTCACCAAGCGATAAGAGCCTAAGAGGCTTGGGTTTTTAAGAGAGTTCGCTTCGCCCTCCCTCTGGGGAATCTACAATGGGAAATCCATTTGACAGTCAGTCACGCACCATAACTCGTTGGCACGTACCTTAGTGTATAAAAAAGGTGCGCTCACTTGGTCGCTCGGACCCTTGAGTGGGGAGACCTAGTCGTGGGCAATCCTTCGTCAGCGGGAGCCTTTGTCTATACCCATATAAACCCACATATGAACTATAGTTGTAGGACCGATAAAAACTATTCATTTATGCTTGGTTTAGGACCATCATCATTTGGATTCAGTTGGACTTTTTGTCATGAGGTATGGGCTTGTTGGGCCATTTAAACTGGGACGAGTCCGTACTTTATGGCAATTAGGCCAAAAGCTTCTAAAATGCCGATGGGCCATTTTTGTTTGGGCCTCTTATCATTTGAAGTTGTTTAGCCATGTTATCGCAAAAGTGTAAACCTGTTGGGCCTTTTTCAACTGGGACAAGTTTACACTGCGCAATAGTATGATTGAATGATTTAAAATGATAATGGGCCGACTTATATACTCCATACATTGCATGCATCTCATGCATCTCATGCATACACGCATCATGTTAACCTCTGTGTCTTAAAAGCCATCATAGATATCTGTTGGGTTAGAGAAGTAAAAAAAAAGATTTGTCAAAAAGAGTTTATCAAACATGATATCGGGAAAAGGAAACCGAGGAACAGAAAATTGTACGGCAATGATAGAAAGACCATGGTGGGCCCAAAAAAAAAGAGAAAAAATATTGTTTTTAAGTCCTTAATAGTTAGGCATAGGTCCGATGATGAAATTGTTTGCTTTAGGGTCAAACCTTAGAAACGATAAGTGCGAGATGTACTCTCATCCGATATTTTGAGTAGTTGATCTTGACTAGACTCGCGAGCACTTAATTAGAGGATCTTAGTAGTAGAAGCCTGAGTAGTCGGCGAGATGACTAGTTGAAGTGATGACGGATCAGTGAATGACCATTTGTCTGGATGTCCATCCTGGTTTACTTATGCTGCGATATATGATATGGTTCGAAACGAAGAAAAGACTCTGAAAAGAAAAAAGAAAAAATAGACCACCTATAAACGATAAGCGTGAAGCTACCCATGGGTGAGTATTAGGACCACCATGAGGAGAAATGCTACCTTAAAGGGTAGGTGTGCTGAAAAAAAAGAGAAAGAAAGAAAACAAGAAAAAGAAAAAAAAAGAAAAAAGAAAAAAGAAAAAAGAAAAAGAAATTTCAAAATGAAAAGAAAGAAAAGAGATAGACAAAAGAAAAAAGAAGAAAACCATATCATGTTGAGTACGAGGAAGTAAGAACAGCATATGATCAAGACATCTAGGTTGGTTTGACCCATTGATCCCAATTCTTTGAGATAAAATCATCGAGTTGGCTTACTTAAGGATTAAGCCGCGAAAGAGCCTTGACACACACACACACACTAGGAGTCTAGTTCAGATCACTCATGCAGATGATCAGATTTGAGTATATTAAGTACTTTGAAGGTTCTTTGGGTTCGACGCGAAGCATCCGTTGAAGACAAAAATATGTTTAGCTATTGGGACTATCTCGTGAGAGGCAATACATCATGTTGATATGTGATATCACATCAGAATCAATCTTGAAAATGGAGCATGGGGTGAGGCCCACATCAGTGTCGGTATCAGTTTGGGGGCGAGGCCCACATCATAATCAGTCTAGGGGTGAGGCCCACATCAGCATCAGTTTGGGGGCGAGGCCCACATCAGTATCAGTCTGGGGCCGAGGCCCACATCGATATCAGTTCGGGGGCGAGGCCCACATCAGTATCAGTTTGAGGGCGAGGCCCACATCAGTATCAGTTTGGGGGCGAGGCCCACATCGGTATCAGTTTAGGGGCGAGGCCCACATAAGCATCATCATCAGTTTTGGGGACGAGTCCCAGGGTCGAGGCCCAGATCATCATCAGTTTTGGAACGTCACATCACATGATTTACTTTGGCCGAGTGCAAGCAACGAAGAGCAGAAAGCTAAACCAAGACTGAGGGCGATCAGTCTACCACCTCGCAAATGAGGACATAATAGGAATTTAAGCCATGAGACCAAAGGAAACTGAGCAATCACCAGAAGAGAATTCACAGAAAGAAACTGTAAGCAGGCCCAGGGGGTGACCAAAGATAGTTATAGGCGAAGGACACCAAGGAGCACAAGGAAGACCTAACCCATCGGAATAGGAAACACTTCCATGCAAACATGCATACACACAATTTTTGTCTTGTTGTTGTTTGCAGGTTTTAAAGAAAAGGAAAAGGCAGCAAAGACACACAGTTCGGGAACAAAGCCATGGGGAATAAAGCCCTATCTTGACACAGTTCGGGAACAAAGCCTAGGGGAACAAAGCCCACTCTCTATACATCTCAGGAATAAAGCCCAAGTAACAAAGCCCACTCTCATTTCAGTTCGGGAATAAAGCCCATGGAATAAAGCCCTATTTCATCACAGTTCGGGAACAAAGCCCACTCTCTACACAGTTCAGGAATAAAGCCCAGGGAACAAAGCCCACTCTCAACACAGTTCGGGAACAAAGCCCATGGAATAAAGCCCACTCTCAACGCAATTTAGGGAACAAGACCCTCAACTCAAATCGGGAACAAGACCCACGAGAACAAGACCCACAATTCAGGGAACAAGACCCACGGGAACAAGACCCTCAACTCAAATAGGGAACAAGACCCACGGGAACAAGACCCACAATTCAGGGAACAAGACCCTCAACTCAAATCGGGAATAAGACCCATGGGAACAAGACCCACAACTCAACTTGGGAACAAGACCTACAACTCAACTCAAATCAGGAATAAGACCCTCATCTCAACTCAGTAACAGTTCAGGAATGGACCACCTCTCACAAAGTAACGGTTCAGGAATAAACCTTGGGGTCGTAGCACCTCACCACCAGACCAAGTCGGTCAAAGCAACAAGCAAGTCCAGTGGCAGCTAGCGAGCCAGGTAAGTAAAAATGCATGCATAACTTTGATAGGATTGTCATTATCACACACTGCACAAGTCCCATCAAAGTGGGGGGGGACTGTAGGCACTCCATTTTTGCATGTAAGTCCTGATGATGAGTCTCATATGGAGACACTACCTCTTTAAATTGTGGAAGTCGCGGGAAATGGACGTCGAAAGGGAAGAGTTAGGAATTGACGTCTTATTGGATTTAATTTGCTTGTTTAGCTTCAGGTATGCTTGTTGGACCTCTGTTTTTAAAACACATCTCTAACCCAAAACCAAAGCCACACGCCCACCTAGCCCAAAACCAAAGCCATACTTCCACCTAGTCCAAGCCCATTAAATCACATCCAATAATAATTAAAACATTTAAAACACATGTCAAAAATTAAATCAAATCAAATTAAATTAAATCAAATCCAATTAAATCAAAAAAAATCTCATTCCTAAATTAAATAAATCAAATCAAATCTCAAAAATCACATTCCTAATTAAATTAAATCACATGCCTAAACTAAATGAAATCAAATCAAATCCCAATAATCATCTTCCTAACTAAAACAAATTACCTCTCTAAATAAATATATCCTTTCCTTATGATACACAAATTAAATATTCCCCGCATAATTACAATATTCTTTCCCTATTCGCATAAGGTAAACCCCAACCTTTGCCTATAAAAAGAACCTTACACCAACACATTCAACCCTGGCTCATTCTCACGGAAAACACAAAGAAAATAAACCTAACTTCACACCACAAGCCACCCACGTTACTGCCCCAACTCCATTCACTGCCTCACGCAATATTGCCCTTCTTCACACCACAAGCCATTCACAGCAAGCCTTCAACAACCCTCATCCCTCACGCTAAAGCCGTATTCACCACCCTCTTGTGCCCAGCCATACATTCACGTAATCAGCCCATTGCGCCCAGCCAAACCCTTCACGTAACTAGCCCCTTGGCCAGCCATACATTCACGCAGGTCCCCTCCACTCACGTAACTTTCAATTCAATGCCACAACACACTCAAATCAGCGCACAAAGCCCCCCCCCACAAATCTGCCGTAATCAAACGCACAAACCCCCACAAATCTGCCTTAATCAAACGCACAAAGTCCCCCTCCAAATTACTGTGAAATTACCCCCCCCAAAACTGCCATGTTTTTCCGCATATTCTTCCCATGAAACAGTCCAGAATTCACCCCAAAACTGCACCAGAAACAGCAGCCCCAATACCATTAAAAAAATCGCCAAAACATTTATTTATTTATCGTAAAACAGTGACAAAAAAGTACAACGAAAACAGTAGCAAAACGGAGTAAAACTGCAGCCTAAATAGTGAAACAACGAAGGAAAATATTGAACCAGTGAACTGAAGGAGTTGCGGAGCATCAACCCTTCCGAAAACCGCGTACCGCACTTCCGATAGACGACTAAAGAGGTTAGACCTGAGGGCACCTTTTTATTTATTCCCTTTTATTTCTATTTATTTTATTGCTTTATTTCGCATGAGTATTGTGGATTAGTGCATGATGTGATTTCCGAATGAATGGAATATGTGTTCTCTCTTGCGGTATATTGGATGGAAACCCGGACGTAAATTCCATAGCCGAATCCGAATGGACAGTATTGCGGTTTGTACTCGGGATACAATGCCACATACCACTTGAGAGACACACATATTTCGTTTCATCCAACCTTGTATTCGAGCATGATTAGGTTGCTAGTATGTTATTTATTACTTAAGCATGATTTAGTCGAGTATGTTATTTATTTTTAAGTATGATTATATTATTTCTTTATGCATGATTTAATTATTTGTTTTCGCATTAGGAATTTAATTTACGTTTATGTTTAAGTGATTATTTATTTATTCTTGGTATTTGATGATTCAACATGCTCATTGTATGATATCGTATGTTTGCCGTTATGATAACTTACTTTCAAAGCATGGAAACTTAGAGGTAGGATTTACTTTCATGAACGCGAACTAGATCTAAGTTACTTTTGAACATATATGTTGCGTAGATTCGGTTAAGTTATTGCACAAATCATTTCATTACAAGTGGCATAAGTAATGGACCATTCCAAACCCAACGGTTTGAGGTATTCCCTTGCGAGGGGTGAGTGCAGCCTTAAATCATTTTCCCAGTTCACACCGGGTGGCGACTCCATTATTCTCCGGTTTAGTTCCTCCGTAGGCCATTCCGTACTCCCGACTAGGCCGCGAGCCTGGAACAACGTCACCGATTTATGTGTCATATAATTCTGTAATGTTACGGCGAAGTAGATGGCCAAGTTCATAGCCCGTAATATAGTATGTCAGTACGGAATGCCACATCACATAGTGACGAGCAATGAAGTCCAAGTTCAGGGAGAAACAAAGGCGTTGTTGCAGAAATACGGGATAAGGCATCAAAAATCATCACCTTACAGGCCACAGGCTAATGGGGCGGTAGAGGCGGCCAATAAAACTATAAAGAAAATACTTGCTAAGATGACAGAAAGTTATAAGGATTGGGCTGACAAACTATCGTATGCCCTGTGGGGGTATAGAACTTCGGTGAGAACGGCAACATGTGTCACGTCCTATGCTTTGGTTTACGGGATGAAGGCAATATTATCAGTGGAAATAGAGATACAGTCAATGCGGGTACTAGCCGAGGTAGGATTGCCTGAGCAGGAATGGGCCTCGCAGAGGTTCGAACAGCTAGTATTACTGGATGAAAAAAGGTAAAAGCCTTGTACCATATGCAGCTATACCAGAAAAGGTTGGCCAGGGCGTGCATCCCACCAATATCAGAGAAGGTGATATGGTGTTCAAGCAGTCGAAGCCACTGATAATGGACCCAAAGGGAAAGTTCAGGCCTAATTGGGAAGGGCCCTATCTAGTCAAAATGGTGATGGGGAATGAGGCAGTGAGACTGTCAGATTTGGAAGGGAACGAGTTCACCAAGCCCATCAATGTGGACAGACTGAAACAATACTTTGTATTAAAAAAAATTATTGTGAAAAAAGAAAAAAAAAGGCTCGTTGGGTTGAAAATCCGCAAAGGACAGCCCATGCAAAATTTTGAGCATGAGTGAGCAAGAAAAATGGTTAATTGTAAAATCTGTGAGGAACAGTTAGCGACAGGGGTATCCTTGCAATGCAGTTCATTATTTCCTACATATGTACTAAGAAGTAATGCAAACGCCTTTATTGAAACAAATGTTCAGGATGTTCATAGATTGCATAAATCCCAGCTAACTGGGAAAGATTAGAGTCAAGTAATTATAAATCATGTCTTTTGTTTCTTAGATGCTGGACCAAGGTCAGGAGATCTAGGAGAAGGAGTGTTTGGATGCCCCAGGGCCGCGACGGGCCATGTTCGGCTCTGAGACAATTTGGTCTGGAAATGGTCCAAGAGGCGGCGAGACAGGGGCCCACTTTAGAAAGTGCACCGTCCAGAGACAGGGTGATGAAGACACCCATATTGTCTAGGAACCCTGGCAGGAAGATAGAATGAGCTGGAGTGTAGGCCGGGAAGGGGTACGCAGTGCCCGAGGAAATCCACGGTGACATGACTAAGACGCCACCAAGGACACATCCACGTGATGTTTGTAGTAGTCAGACGCAGCAGCCACTCGTGCCATTCCGCATAAGGAAGGTTTTTCTTCATTGAGGCCCGAGCAAGGTGGTGATGAGGGCCATAAGAAATAAAGACAGAGGCCGGAGGAGGAACCATAAGCCTTAACTTTTCTCGCAATCTGAAAAAAAAAATTAGCTCACTGGATTGAAAACCTGCAAAGGTGACCCAGGCAAGATAGAGCAATCCGCTAAGTTGAAAATCCGAAAGGACAACTTAGACAAAAGATAGGACGAACCTATAAAACGATGAGACTCCCAAGAAACCGGCTTACATGATGGTGCTTTATTCTGTCTAAACCATGAAGCGTCTCGGCCAAGATAATGGGGGAGAGATTATGACCACAACGAATTCCCTCGATGATGTGCAATAAACGATAGTTGCCTCTCGTACTATCATAACCCACTAAGAGGTATTGGGCCAAGATACAGAATAAGACTACGCTCCTCCAGGGACGGGACCCTACCTTCATCCTAGAAGATACACGTAAAATGACATGTAACTCAATAGACGAAGCATAAGGTAGTACCTTTTCCACATCCTCAAGACAACAAAGGAAAGCTTCAGAGGCTTCCTGAGGGTATTGACATTGGAAACGCGACATCACCAGAAGCGTAGTAAGAGAAAAATGCAAGCCGAGAATGGCAGGAAACTCCTCGGGGAGAGGGCATATTTCAAAATCTGGGAATCAGAAGACATGATGTTCAGTATCTCAAAAGAAAGAGGCCACTTTCAAAAAGGCGTAATCCATCTTGACCCGGTACAGGTAACGAAGAGCAGAAAGCTGAGCAAAGTCTAGGGACGACCAGTCTACCACCCCGTGAATAAGGGATACAACGAGATCTTGAGCCATGAGACCAAAGAGAACTGAGCAATCACCAGAGGAGAATTGGTAGAAGAAAACTGTAAGCAGGCCAAGGAGGCGCCCAAAGCCTTTTATATGAAAAGGGCACCAAAGGCCAAAAGGATTCCTAAAGGGGTGAAGAAAACCCTCTAGCGCAAGGAAGGCCTAACCAAGGAAGACATCAAGCCAATAGGACAAAGAAACCCCGTCAGAGTAGGGAAGACATCAAGCCAATATACATGCACACATGTCGTATACATAATTTTTGTTTTGTGTTCGCATGCTTTGAAGAAAAAGAAAAACGGCGAGGAGAATAACTCCAAGAATGGAGAGGAACCTCGGGAATGATGACGAGAAACTCCGGAAATGGAGAGGAACCTCGGGAATGAGGACGAAGAACACCGGGAATGGAGAACATGTTGGGAAGCGGCCGCGAGTGCGTAACAGAAAAATAAAATTATGATGTCGCTTTCCTTTTGCCCAAGACCCATTTGTTTTGATTATTCTACAAGCCTAGGTATGTTACTATATATTATAACAATAAAACTCATAAAAAAGCAAAGAACATAAACCTAAACATGCTAACTATCATAAGAACTCTAATAAAAATAAAGAAAGAAAAAGACTTACTTGAACCGTAGACTCCTCCAGTCCTCCATCCAATCTACAAGCTTTTCTCGAACTTAGCAAGCTCTTCCACGTTAAAAAGAGCCACCCAAGTGTGTGGCCTCCAAATATGCACACACAAAAGCCAAAACTCAATGGCAAGACTACGCCTTGCGTGCACGGATATTTTTCCCTTGGTGCTAGCCTAGGCAAATACCTCAAAACTTTTAACTCGAGGTTCCTCTAGTCAATTAGACTTAAGGATCCTCAAAATCAGTGCCTTACTCTTAAACTTTAGAGTTGCTCACTTATATAAACCCACGATATGAAAGGTTAGGTGCAAAAATTTGTGAAGAATTCTTTGGGTTTATATAGTGCTCCAAAGACAACAAAATTAATTAAGAATCCGATGTGGGATAAAAGCCAATTTAATCTTAGCCATTGTATCTTAATTTAGTGGTTTAATGAGATTATAAAACCCAAATAAGAGTTTGGGCTGAATTGGAATTCAAAACAAATAACAAAAAAAAAAAAAATACTATTCACATGGTACTATTCATGTGTTACTATTCACGTGAATAGTAATTTTTTTTTCTTATCTATTTATTCCAATTCTCAAAGTGCCTCTATCGTCATTCAGCAATCCCTAAGCCACTATGGAACCTCATAAATGATCTGTTCAATAATTAAACACATTGAACCATTTATGAACAATTCCTACAGCAATCATATATGCTGTTAAATATGTACTGTGCACTGTTAACCATTGATTTTGACTTTGTTGTGTGTGACCTTTTGGGTTCCCCTTAAGTTGGACATGAAATGAATCGTGATAATTTAATCGAACATAAATTATCCTCCGATCAGATGGTCCTTCGATTTCAATGACCAAGGTTGACATCTAGCAACATGCCAAGGCCCCCAAATGAGAAGGAAATATATATACCCATTCTGTATGTGATTTACATATGATACGGTCACTCGCCTCACTGTATGCCCACATATTGTCCTAGGGTACGGAAAGTGTCTACCCATATGGTCAAAAGTATGATGTTGATAGTGTCATGAATCATTTGTTGGAATTCTCTAAGCATCCCAAGATCATTTCAAGCAATGAAAATAACATGCGAATACATCATGGAGTTGCGGAATACTCACAATGATCGGTTGAGCGACGCGAGTGAAGACAAAAAATCAATTTCTGCCTTCTGGATGGTCACGGCAGTGAGCTGCTGTCCTTCTCCATTTTCGGCCATGTATGGTCCTCCAAGCAAGCTCCAAGCTTGTGTTGATGATCCCAAGCTCACGGGTGGGTTTCCCTATCACCTTCGTATGTCTCCGGAAGTGTGCTAGCACCTTTGATTTTGCCACAAAATCACTCTTTTCCTCCTTGTGTTTCACGGTGATGAACCAGAAACAGAAGAACAAGAATCGGTCCAAGACCGAGAGAGAAAAAGGGGGGAAGAAGAGAGACAGTTGGAAATGTGTATTAGTTGGTTTATTGATTTCAAAAATCAAACATATACCAAATAATAAAATAACAATATATGTCATTCAAGCTTTCAAAAGCTTTCCAACCACTTCCATCAAGTCACATCACTCAATCAATCAAGTGACAAGTTGTCACATCACTCAAAGTGACTAATGATTTGACGCTTGATGCGACTAGTGATTTGACGCTTGATTTGACTTGCGTGCCGCACTCGAATTCGAAATGCGAATGCGCTCGCAAACAATCCCGGGCTCGGGTTCGTTAATTCCAAATTAACGAATTTTCCGTTGCGACGTAATTAAATGATTATGCCTAGCGAAATCACTATTCACGTCGCTAACGAATTAATTCTAAATTAACTCGTTCACCCGAATTAAAATCTAATTTTAATTCCGCGTCGAAATCCAATTTCGTATAATATATCGAATATATTATTTTATCGATTAATTCCAAATTAATCGTTATCTCTCTTTAATTGATATTTTATCCCAGATAAAATATCTCCGCAATTAATCCCAGATTAATTTTCTCTTTCTACTAATTAATCCCAGATTAATAAAGTGCGAGTCATACGTCATCGGTGAATCTTCGGGAAGTGACCCATGAGATCCCCGGATATGTTGGCAGTAAATTCGGTCGTCGGAATATCCGAACACGTAAGTACCTAGTACTACGTTTATACCGATTAACAAGACAAGGTTGGCTTCTAGCAAAGCGCCATACCTACCCAATTCTCCAGAAACATGCTTACAGGAATAAGCGATCTATATCAAAAGTAGAATACGTAGTATTGTGTATTTCGATCCAGTATCGTATGTCACGTGCTAGGTCTGGGGCTGGAATTGTGTCTGCCCCGTACAAAGCACATGTCGGATGTCTGGTAACTAGTCTATATATCGGATAAATATGACCTTGTCATTTTATCCCGATGACTGCAGTGCATAAGAGTACTAGTACCGTATCCTACGTGACATCATCTCCACTATGACTGGAGTGATTCTTCCATCTTGACATCACACCCAACACACTACGATTCTCAATATACCCAGCAGAGGCGTACACAGAACCTGTTAAAGCCCTGGACGACCAAAACCAAAGTATATTGATTGTCGCAAGTATTAGCGGTGCAAGTCTCAGGTTAAGACCAAATACACCTACCCTGATTTCGGAGTTCCATAGACACATAGTCATACTACCAATGGAATTCCGAGGGGGTCTATCCAGAGCGAAGCTGTTTCCCGTACCATCGGTAAAACACAACCTCCTATTACACTTGCATGAGTATCCTATACCCAATATATGATAACTATGCCGTTATGCCCTCACAATGCGTACATGTGTAATACTAGTCTTTTACGTATTATCGATGTCCAATCTCGATAATACTCTGACTAGGGATATTTAATGATTTATCCTTCGTGGATTGATACTGTCTCATATCTTCTCAATCCAGGAACAAATCACAGGGACCTCCTATCATTTATATATCTTGGTGATCTAATCACAAATGATAAGAGTGCAATCACCTTTGTCACATAGTTAATTTGTACAACAACACCATGATCTGTACAAATAGTGACGCTATGGGTCATAATTGTCCAACAATCTCCCACTTGGCCTATAGCCAGTCACTCGAGTGTCTGACACCCGAACTATGTACGGTTGGCACAAACTGCTGAGAAAAGGCTTTCGTCATCGGATTTGCATGATTATCATCTGATGCAATTTATTCGATCATCACATCGCCACGATGTATGATCTGAATGAATCAGATGAATATCGAAGTATGTATCTGGATCGTTTATGAGACCATTAATTCTTTAGCTTGCGCTGAAGCCTAGCTCAGCTGCTAAAAGAACTATATCTAATCTAATTAGATTTTTTTTATCAATCCAGAAGGCTTGTATTGCTTCCTCAGCTGCAAGCAATAACCCGCATTTGTTGTTTATTCGGTAACAGTATCTTGCTTGGAAGATTTCCAGCTCACTGTTCTGTTATTTCAAACTCTATAGTACCGTTTTGTGACTTATAGTCGTTTTATTCGGTTAGGAAACTTGCAGTAGTGATCCCAGTCACTTCAAGTTCTCCATCTCCGTAGTTTAAGAATGTGTCCTTAGTTCTCTAAGATACTAAGTATGTTCTTAACATCAATCCAGTGACTATCACATGGATTGGCCTGATTGTGAATCCATATGCTCAAAGCGTATGAGACACCAGGTCACGTACATTTTTCAATGTACGAGTTCTCTGAGAGTTTTCTCGAAAGCCAAGCTTTCACCAATAATATTATGGGAATATCATTTCCAAGAAATGATGTATTATCATTATTTTATAGGATAGCCACTGTCAGTGCGCTCCCACTAACCCTCTTATATACACAAGAATTATTTTCGTTTTGAATTAAATCATAAACCATTATGATTACATCAAAACAATAATTCTAAGAACCTAATGCTTGCTTCAATCCAAACATGGATCGATTAACCTGCAAACCTTGTTTGCTAGTTCTGGTACGACAAAACCGTCATGATGTTGTAAACATCCTCCAAAAGGTTTCCTTTTCAGGAAAATGATTTTCCCGTTAAGCTGACATATTTCATAAATGAAATATGCAGCATTAGCAAGCATTATCCAAATAGATTTACTGTGGCAACAGGTAAAAGGTTTCGTCGTAATCAACACAATGTTGATAACGATACCTTTTCGTTAAAAGCCTAGCTTTATACGTTGGTATGTTGCCATCCATGTATGTCTTCCTTGAAGACTTATATAGTACCAATAGGCACAATGCCTTGCGGTACATCAACTAGTGTCCAAACATAGTCGATTTACATGGAATCTATTTCGGATTTATGACACTTTGTCATAATTAGGGAGTCGATACCTTGTATCACTTCCTTATACTTTATGAGGTGAGATCAGAAACCCATACCCCAGGTTGTTTTCTGACTCTCTCCGACATACGCGGTTCTTGTGTATTCGAATATTATTGGTATAGTTTCATCCTTGATGAACTATATGTGTTCCATTAGGATCGGTGCCTTGAATAGTATTTCTCCGATTTTCATCGAGTTTTACTATCCTCCAACTTACCACTGCATATAGGTATTCCTAATAGGAAAACCACATGGTGAGCAACAATTACATTGTTCTCTTATGAGTTGTATAAGTACTATTCTTTGGTTTCCCTAGGATAACATACAATTGGCACTTATCCGATCTTGGTTTTAGTTTGGTATCATCCAAACATATGCCTAACATTCCCAAATTTTAAGGAATGAGAAACCCAGTTTCTTCCTGTTCATATCTAATATGAAGTTTGTCAAACAGATTTTTATGGAACCTTATTCAAAATAAGCTCTGCACTGTTTAAAGTGTATCCTTTGAAGGAAATGGTAGCTCAGAGCGACTCGTGATTAACCTTATCATGTCTAACAAAATTCGGTTTATCACTGTTCGGACACACCGTCAAAATGACGTGTTCCGAGAGGAGTTCTCATTTGAAAGAATACTATACGCTTTCAAGTATGTTAGAAACTTATTGCTTAAGTATTTTCATCATGGTCTAACTGTGATGGTTTAATACTTTAGCCGATCTGTTTGTTTATTTCGTGTCGAAACTCTAAAAGTTTCCGATTTGTGTTTCAAAAGAGACACATAACCATAACGCGATGCCACATCCGTAAAGGTCACGAAACATTCATCGGATAAGGATCTGATCTCTTAGCCGCCTCGCCACGTGTCAAGCAGAGAATGCGCCACGTCTCACTGTTCCAGCGTCGCGACGCTAGAAACCAAATTTTGCCTATAAATTCAGATTCAGATTTCAGAATTCGACACACCTCTCTCTCTCTTCAATTCTCTCTAAAGAGAGAGTTTCTCTCTCTTCTTTTAGTTTTTTTTATTTTTTTATTTTTAGTTTTGTAAATAATTTTAATTACGTTTTGTAATAATAGTAATTTAATTTTTACTTTTTTACTTTTTACAGTTTTTACTATTCATGAGGAAGTAATTTCCCAGCTAGGGTGAAAGGTAATTCTTTTACTGTTACTATTTAGATTAATCTCCCTTAAAAATAATATATTCACTATTTAAAATACTGACTTAAAAAGGATACCGCTATATTGGTCGGTTGGTAATTTAATTTTAATCTGGATTAAACCTGACTAATAAAGAATACCGCTATATTGGTCGGTTGGCAATTTAATTTTGGTTCCGCCTTTATGGCTGGTTGGACTTAATTTGACTTAATCAGGATACCGCCAGATTGGTCGGTTGGTAATATTATCACAAGTTTATATATTATTTTATGGGAGATATCTAAATTAGTAGTAGTAAAAGTAATTCCTTTTACCTTAGCATTTTATTGTAATTTACTTCTCAGCTTTTATTTTATGTCTTTTACTTTTATGTTTTTACTAGCCCTAGTTATGTGTTAGTTATCTGGAGTTGTGATGACTTTTAATATCACCGGTTTATAAGGAGTTATTTTATAGTTGGGTAATTTAAAGGTTTACTTATTAAGTTTTAAGCTTAATGCTTCTTGTAGTCTGATCACCAATAAGATTGATGTGGTAAATCTAAAATGAACTAGACATAGGGATTTTAGGTTTCAGCCTTAGACTTAATAGCCCACGATCTTCCTTGAGGATAGATAACCCTTTAATAGATTTCCTTACAGGATAGGAATATACCTGTCAGGCGGGGGTAGCCATAATTGGAACTTAAACTTAATGAATCCAGATAATTTGGTTGACATAGACATATGGTTCAATTGGGTTAAACTGGGTATTTGTGTCTGACCATCGACAGAGGCTTACACATAATTTAGTGTTCCAGGTTAGTAAACTAATTTATTACACAAACATAAAATAATCACTTCATCATTTAAATGATATTAGAATGATTCACAACCCTAGATCTTTGTGTTTTTTTTTTATTTTCCTTAGTATTTTCTTTTGTCTTTTTATTTATTTATTTATTTAGCAAAGCCACATTCAACCAAACAAACAAACAATCTCTCTCTTCTCCATTTAATTAGATATTTGTAAATAAATAGATTCAACAATTAATAACAACAGTAGGAATTAAGTCCTCGTGGGATCGATATTTTTATACTACTTGAACGATACGTGCGCTTGCGTTATACGTGTGTGTTTACGCCGGTCAAGTTTTTGGCGCCGTTGCCGGGGACTTATCTTTCTTGAGTTATTAATTTAAACTATCAAATTTACTTATATCTAATTTTCTTTATTTTATTTTGTAATTTTTATTTCTTTTGTTTTCAGGTGATTAAAAAAATGGAACACTACTGGGAGATTGACAGACTACGTGCTTTACAAGAAGATACACCCCAAATCTGGGAACAACAGTCCGGTTTTCTGAGGCCTGTTGTCGAGCCCAATGACTATCACTGGATGCCAGAACCAAACAATACTACATTTGCTCAACAGAACGAAATGGGGAGATGTGTGATTTGTGATAGTAACCACCCGAGCAATCAATGTATATATCGATCAGAGTGGGAGAATTTCTGGAGACAATCATGCTATGAAGAGCCATTACATTTCACAGAGCCACATTTTCCATCTTATCCACCATCTACATTTGATCTTCATCAAGAACCAGAACCATCCGAGGAAGATCAATTGAGTCACATGTTCAAAGAACAGGCAGCTCGATTTGATGCACAAGTTCAGAGTAACGCAGAATCCATACAGAGAATGACTGATCAGATCAGACAATTAACAGAAAACCAGAACTACATACCTCAAGAACCAGTTTCAGATGACACTGATGAAGCCTTCGAGTACCAATCATTTTACAATGACACTTCAACAGAGGAGGAGGCTGAGCAATATCAGCAACCAGAGGTTGACAATTTTGAAGCATGTATTTCACAGATGACAGATGAAGAACTGAATACAGAAATTTTCAAATACATATGTGAAGAAAAGGTGGAACAAGAAGCAGAACAAATGGAGGAGCAATTGTCAGACCTTAATAAAGATCCAGAGCATTCAGGAAAAACATCGCTGTTTTGGGGAGTACAAACCAAAGACATCACCCAGAAGCTTGACAGAATGGAATTCCCATTCCAAGTTAAGCACCATACGAGACCTCCTGATTTTCTTTCTTTCTTTGCAGGAACTACTGGAACAACAACGAGTAAAAAGGTGGCACGAGCACTGAATGAAACAAATTCTTTTTGCCACTTTACCGTTGGAAGAGACCCTTCAAAAGCAACGCTCATGGGATTGTCTTTAATCGGACGTCCAAAACAACACTGAAACCTCCTTAACAGATAGATTGCAGTCACGTCTGGCTGAAGACGAAAAATTTAGCGCTAGCAGGGAGGCAACCCATGCAATTGTTGTAATTTATTTTTGTGTGTGAACTTTTTAATTTGTGTGTTAGTTTTGCAGGAAAAATTAAAAACGGAATTTTTTAGGACAAAGCAAGCCAGTGCAAGCGGGATTTTCAAAATAAAAATTTGACAAAATCACGAAGATACAAAGTTGATCCAGAAGAGACGGCCAAGTAAGGAGACATCTCTTGAGACGCGTCCCTATGGATTTGTCCGTCGCAAGACTTGGTTTTGCCAAAAAAAAAAAATAAAAAAATCCTGCATCAAAACCCTAACCCTAAAGAACAGAGTATCGCGACGCTAGGCAATTTTCAGCGTCGCGACGCTGACTCGAAATCAGAGACATAAGCAGAGGCACCGCAGATCTCCATTTCAGTCCTTCATCTTCTTCAAACATCAAACCGCCGAGAACAGAACCCATTTCCCTCACATATCTCACCATTTTCTCTCAACCAAAGCCAACCACCATCAAACCCAGACCGACCGTGAGCTACCTGAGCCGAGACAAACCGGTCCATTGCCGAGCCGAACTGCCACTGTCTCGCCGAGTCTTAGCAGCCACCGTCGAGATCGAAAACATCATCACCACAACAGAGCCATCATCCCCACCGTGAGCCTTTGACCGAGATCTATCAAACCCATCATCATCTTCTTCTTCGAAATCAATCACCATCACCGAAACCGCAAAAGCCGAGAACCTCCACAGCAACCCAATCGCCGATCGCATCAACAACCACCGCGAGCCACCCTTGCCGTGACCGAGCCCTTCTTTCGCAGAGTCAAAACCGAGCCATCATCATCGACCACACCAGCCATCACCACCCAAACAATAGCCGAAACCAGAAGCCATCACCTGAAACCAAACCGAGAAGCCGTGAACCACCACCGTGAAACCAAACCGAGAGTCACCAGAAGCCGAGCCACCTTTGCCGAACCCACAACCAACCCACTGCCGAGACCCAACCCACAACAAAGTCCAAAACGATCCGTATCCTCCCCTGCCAAAATCAAAACTAAAATTACGGTAATGATTTGATAAAAATTTGATTTGGTAATTGGCATTGAATTCAGTGATTTGGTTGATTGTGACTTGGTATTGCGAGAATTGAAATTGTGAAGTGTTGATATTTGACAAATTGATTCGTAGTAATTGGGGCGAAGTATGGAGACAGATTGATATTTGGAGTGTTTGGTGATTGGGTATTTTGTGTTGTTGAGAATTTGTGGAAAAACAGAGGAGATTCTGCCAAAATTTTTTTAAAAAAAAAAAAAAAAAGTGGCCAAATAGCGATCGTGGTAAGAATCGTAATCTGGGCATAAATCTTAATCAGTAATTTTTCTGTAAAATTTCAGCTAACCAGTTACGACCTTCTAAAATCTTCTTCTACTTTTTAAGACATTGGGGACAATGTCTCATTTAGGTTTGGGGGAGGGAATTAGTCGATTAATGCATTGTTTTTAGTTTATGTGTTATTTTATTTTTAGTCCAAAATTTTTCGATTTTAACGAAAAAAAAATTGAAAATTTTTCAAAAATTACAAAAATATTTTGTATTTTTGTGTTTTTATTTTGACTAAAAGTGGTGAAATTGGTAAGAGATAGCTGAGTAAGGAGTTTCCACTCCTGAGACGTATTTCAAACCATTTTTGAAACAAGTTAATTTTTGTTTATTTCATTTTAAATTATTTAATTTGTAAATTCTCCTTAAAACTGACTAAAATGAATCTTCATATGCTCAGTTGGCAGATTATCAACATGCATGGAAACATACGGTCATGAGCTAAAATTGAAAAGTTTGTAATATTCAGTTCTCTAGTTTAATTGGAGGAAGCATCTCAAAAAGTGATGGAGTAAAAAAAAAAAAAAAAAAAAAAAAAAAAAAAAACGTCTAAGATCCGGGTTATTAAGTCTGTAAGGGTGTTTTAACACCTAGTGCCCTAAAATCAACTGGTT
Organism: Zanthoxylum bungeanum; assembly: GCA_019454045.1. Classification (NCBI taxonomy): domain Eukaryota; kingdom Viridiplantae; phylum Streptophyta; class Magnoliopsida; order Sapindales; family Rutaceae; genus Zanthoxylum; species Zanthoxylum bungeanum. The sequence goes on along the minus strand of SKCR01038797.1, from coordinate 116,010 downwards.
TGGGAGTCACTAGCCCAAAGCTCGCTACATGGATCAAAGATGCTGCAAAAAAAAAATATATATATATCTGAAGTCGGGGTAATTAAGTCCGTAGGGGTGTCTTAACACCTGGTGCCCTAAAGCCAACTGGTTTGGGAGCCACCGACCCAAAGCTCGCTACATAGACGGAAGGTATTGTATATAAATAAAAAGTCAAAAATAGAAAAAAAATCAAAGAAAAAATCAGAAAAATCAGAAAAATTATTCCATTGCTACAAAAAGATGTGAAATCTGATAGAACTTTAGGACAAAAATATTACTCTCTTATCAACTGCACTTATGACTGTTGTGGGCAAAAATGAGTTGTTTAATATTTTGTTAGCTGTGTATATGGAGAATGGTAAAAATAATCGGAGAATTTACTTATTTAGTAATTTAGAAAGAAACAAAACAATTAGTAACTTGGAGTAGAAGTTTCACCTGATTAGTCACTAACTTCTTTATTCTCTTTTCGCTTGTCTTTTTGCTTTTGTGTGCATTAGTTTTACTACCTTTTTACTTTTGTAAAATGTTTGTGGGTAGCATTGCTGTAAACCCTCACGAGACTACAACTCGTCCACTAGGGACACCTAGGGGTTTAAAGGCTTGTTGCATACGCTAAATGCAACCGTGATCCCTACGAAAGTGGCTTAGTTAATTTTATTTTCTGTTTTGCTCGAGGACTAGCAAAATGTTAGGTTTGGGGGTGTGATTAGTGGTATTTATATCACTATTTCTCACTTATTTGACCTAATGTTTTGTATTGTTTCTCGAGATTTATGAACGTTTTGATGTGTTTTGTTGTTATTTTGCAGATAAATAAAGTTTGGATAGCACTGGAGGCAATTTGGGGCAAAACCGGACAAAAATGCGTCAGCAGGGATATTTTTGTCCTTTTCGCGTCGCGACAACCGGACCTTCAGCGTCGCGACGCCCAGCATGCGCCGAATATGCTAACGTGCGCTGGGGCAAAGGTCAACATTTTGAGAAGTTTGACTTTGCTAACATGCGCCGTGCCACGTGTCACCATCACAGAAGATTTGCTAACTTACGCCTGCCACGTGTCACCATCCTACGACGCCGACAATCATCATCTATGCTATCTTGCACCGTGACACGTGTCGACATCTCAACGGACTTGCTAATGTGCGCCGTGCCACGTGTCGCGATCTAACGCTGCCGACAATCGCCCTCAGCGTGACGTAAGCAATGACGTCATGAACAGTGCCACGTCATCGGATAAGGATCTGATCTCTTAGCCGCCTCGCCACGTGTCAAGCAGAGAATGCGCCACGTCTCACTGTTCCAGCGCGTCGCGATGCTGGAAACCAAATTTTGCCTATAAATTCAGATTCAGATTTCAGAATTCGACACACCTCTCTCTCTCTTCAATTCTCTCTAAAGAGAGAGTTTCTCTCTCTTCTTTTAGTTTTTTTTTTATTTTTTTATTTTTAGTTTTGTAAATAATTTTAATTACGTTTTGTAATAATAGTAATTTAATTTTTACTTTTTTACAGTTTTTACTATTCATGAGGAAGTAATTTCCCAGCTAGGGTGAAAGGTAATTCTTTTACTGTTACTATTTAGATTAATCTCCCTTAAAAATAATATATTCACTATTTAAAATACTGACTTAAAAAGGATACCGCTATATTGGTCGGTTGGTAATTTATTTTAATCTGGTTTAAACCTGACTAATAAAGAATACCGCTATATTGGTCGGTTGGCAATTTAATTTTGGTTCCGCCTTTATGGCTGGTTGGACTTAATTTGACTAATCAGGATACCGCCAGATTGGTCGGTTGGTAATATTATCACAAGTTTATATATTATTTTATGGGAGATATCTAAATTAGTAGTAGTAAAAGTAATTCCTTTTACCTTAGCATTTTATTGTAATTTACTCTCAGCTTTTATTTTATGTCTTTTACTTTTATGTTTTTACTAGCCTAGTTATGTGTTAGTTATCTGGAGTTGTGATGACTTTTAATATCACCGGTTTATAAGGAGTTATTTATAGTTGGGTAATTTAAAGGTTTACTTATTAAGTTTTAAGCTTAATGCTTCTTGTTGTCTGATCACCAATAAGATTGATGTGGTAAATCTAAAATGAACTAGACATAGGGATTTTAGGTTTCAGCCTTAGACTTAATAGCCCACGATCTTCCTTGAGGATAGATAACCCTTTAATAGATTTCCTTACAGGATATGAATATACCTGTCGGGCGGGGGTAGCCATAATTGGAACTTAAACTTAATGAATCCAGATAATTTGGTTGACATAGACATATGGTTCAATTGGGTTAAACTGGGTATTTGTGTCTGACCATCGACAGAGGCTTACACATAATTTAGTGTTCCAGGTTAGTAAACTGATTTATTACACAACATAAAATAATCACTTCATCATTTAAATGATATTAGAATGATTCACAACCCTAGATCTTTGTGTTTTTTTATTTTCCTTAGTATTTTCTTTTGTCTTTTTATTTTTTATTTATTTAGCAAAGCCACATTCAACCAAACAAACAAACAATCTCTCTCTTCTCCATTTAATTAGATATTTGTAAATAAATAGATTCAACAATTAATAACAACAGTAGGAATTAAGTCCTCGTGGGATCGATATTTTTATACTACTTGAACGATACGTGCGCTTGCGTTATACGTGTGTGTTTACGCCGGTTAGACAGCTGCCCAATGTTGCTCACCAGGATTTTCCTGATACCTGCTCGTTATGCTAAGAGCATAAGAGACATCAAGTCTTGTACATAGCATGGCGTACATGATCGATCCTATTGCTGAAGCATAAGAGATCCTACTCATACGCTCTCTATCTGAAGGAGTATGTGGATATTGCTCCTTAGATAATTTGATTCTATAACAAGTAGGTAAATTACCTCTTTCGGAATCTTCCATTTTGAATCTTTTCAAAACTTTATCTATGTACGTAGATTGAGAAAGTCCTAACAACCCCTTAGATCTATCACAGTAGATCTTAATGCCGAGGATGTAGGCTGCTTCTCCCAAATCTTTCATGCAGAAATTATGAGATAACCATTGCTTGGTGGCTTGCATCATGGGAATATCATTCCCGATGATTAATATGTCATCGATATATATTACAAGAAATACAACAGCACTCCCACTACTTTTCCTGTAAACACAAGGCTTGTCTACATTTTTGATGAAGTCAAATTCTTTGATTGTCTCATCAAATCGTATATTCCAACTTCTGGAGGCTTGCTTGAGTCCATAAATGGATCGATTAAGCTTGCATACTTTATTATGATCATCCTTAGATGCAAACCCCTCAGGTTGTGTCATATAGACTTTCTCTAGGAGGTTCCCATTAAGGAAAAATGTTTTGACATCCATCTGCCAAATCTCATAATCAAAGTGTGCAGCTAGTGCCAGTAAATTCGAATGGACTTTATCATTGCAACAAGCGAGAAGGTTTCCTCATAGTCAATTCCTTGGATTTGTCTATAACCTTTCGCCACCAACCTAGCCTTATAGGTTTGGATGTTGCCTTCTGTATTAGTTTTACGCTTGTAAATCCACTTGCAGCCTATGGGTTTTATCCCTTCAGGTGTATCTACCAAGTCCCAGACTTAATTATGATACATAGAGTCTATTTCAGATTTCATTGCCTCAAGCCACTTGACTGAATCAATGTCACGCATTGCTTCATCATAACTAATGGGATCGTCATTATCAATGACCTGATCATATTCCTCATCAATATGGAAACCATATCTTTCAGGCTCATGTCTTTCCCTACCAGACCTTATGAGTTCATAACCTTGTGTTTGTTCCGTCGCTGCCCTTTTGAGGGGTCTGGGGTTTAGTTCTATGTTAGTTTGTTCTTCTCGTACCTCATCAAGGTCAAGTCTACTCCCACTATATTTCTTGAGAAGGAATTCATTCTCTGGAAATTTAGTATTTCGTGAGACAAATGTTCTTTGTTTATTTGGGACGTAGAACACGTATGCTCTTGAGTTCAAGGCATATCCTACAAACTTACATTTAATTGCCCTATCATCCAATTTGTTAGTTTGGATGAGCTTGACATATGCGTCACATCCCCAAACTCTTAGATAACTAAGACTAGGACGTTTATCAGACCATAACTCATATGGTGTTTGACTAACAGTTTTGGAAGGAACTTGGTTTAGTAGTAGTGTTGCAGTTTCTAAAGCAAGACCCCAAAATGAAAGAGGTAGATCCGTGTCTGGCATCATTGATCGGACCATATCTAATAATGTGCGATTTCTCCTTTCGGAGACCCCATTATGCTATGGAGTTCCCGGAGGAGTCCACTGGGAAACAATGTCATTTTCTCTCAAGTAATCTTGAAATTCGTTGCTTAAGTATTCACCACCTCGGTCAGACCTTAGTGGGTTAATACTTTTATTAAGCTGGTTTTCTACTTTAGCTTTGAAGTCTTTGAATTTCTCAAAGGCTTCAGATTTGTACCGCATAAGGTACACATACCCATATCGCGAGTGATCATCGATAAAGGTAATGAAGTAGGAGAATCCACCTCTAGCGGTGACTGACATTGGTCTGCATACATCAGAGTGTATGAGTTCTAATGTCTCCGCTACACGCTGTCCTTTAACTTTGAAGGGTAATTTGGTCATTTTACCAAGTAAACAAGACTCACAAGTTCCATAAGGTTCATATTTGAAAGGTCTGAAATACCCATCCTTATGTAGCTTAGTTAATCTTGTTTCATTGATATGACCTAAGAGATTGTGCCATAAAAGTGATTCATTGATATTATTCGAGTTAGTTGTATATATTAGAGGTTGAACATTCTTTGTTAGTTTGTAAGACATAGATACCATTATTCAAAATACATCTATATTTTATTTCATTGAAATAAATAGAACATTCATTACAACTTATTAGGCATGAAAAGCCTTTATTACATAAAAAGAAAGAAATTGAAATGATGTTCTTTACTAGAGAATGTACATAAACACAATCTTCTAGGTCTAAAACTAAACCATTCGGCAAAACTAATGAATAAGTCCCCACGCACAATGCAGCCAGTTTTGCTCCATTACCCATGCGTAAGTCAACCTCCCCATGACAGAGTCTCATACTATTTCTCAGCCCCTGCACATTGTTACACAAGTGAGTCCCACAACTGGTGTCAAGCACCCAAGTAGAAGGTTCAGAGTTTTGAGAATATAGTTCAATCATATACAACATACCTGAAGCATTGGGCTTCTTGGCCTATTGGGCTTCCCTAGCTTCCTTAGCTTTCAAGGATCTGCAGTATTTCTTCCAATGACCCTTCTTTCCACAAAAGAAACATTTCCCCTTTCCTTTTTTCTTCTCTACCTTACCATTGGGCTTTAGGTGATCTGGAGCCTTGGCCCTAGCCTTATTTTTCTTTGGACCTCATGGCTTCAGGTCCATACCTGTAAGCATGACAGAGGTTTTAAGCTCCGGTTTCAAGTCCTTACCTGCTTGCTTTATCAGATTATGCAATTCTGCTAAAGTAGCTTCTTTATCAGACAGATGAAACTGCATAATAAACTTAGAGAATTCTTTTGGTAAGGAATGAAGAATTAGATCCTGACATATCTCATGATCCATGATGAACCCGAGGTTGGCCAATTTTTCAATGTGGCCAATCATCTTAAGCACATGTCCATTAACAGATCCTTCTTTATACCTTGTTTGGAATAAGGCACATGACACTTGGAATCTCACGGTATGAACGGAAGTTGCATACAACTCCTTCAAGTGAAAGATGATGGTTTGAGCATCCATATCTTCGTGAGCTTTTTGAAGTTCGTCCAACATAGAGCCAAGCATTATGCAAACTGCTTGCTCATCATCATCGACGTGTTTCTTCCAAGCATCGAATGTATTTTGGTCAGCATCTTCTGCGGGTTCAGGGGGAAACGGTCTTTCAAGAACATAGAAAATCTTTTCTTGTCGTAAGACAATTTTAAGATTTCTAAACCAGTAATTATAGTTGTCCCCTTTGAGCTTATGTTCACCAAGGATGGAACGAAGTGATACTGTGTTTGCCATTTGAATGTTTGTGAAATATTTTAACCCACCTGTTAAGAGAGAATGTTAAAATTAGGAATATGTTTTTCATTAATGTTTCATAATAACATGGGCTTGTAATATTATGAATTTTCTCCTACTCAATTGTTTTAAAATTTTAAGCAAATCGCATCAACCCCAATATGATGGATTTTTTGTGGGTAAGGATCACATTATCATCATTTCACAACTCCGACTAGGGCTGGTCGTTATAAAATATGATAATTAGGTATGTTCCCAACCAATTTATGATATAAATCACAATTCCTTGATCATTGGTTGGGCAATCAAACATGCTAGTCCTTGTGGACACCCAATCTTTGCCACTAAGTTATAAGACCACGCCTAAGGGTCACTGCGTCTTATGACTCAAAAAATTCAAACCATTGTCAATAGTACGATTTAGGGACAAATTGGTATTGGTCAGTCTGGTAAAGCCTAGTCTTGTCAACACGGTTTAAGCCCTTTGGGCCTATACTTTACAATGGGAGGCAAATTTTAGACTTAAATTATTATTGAGGATTTTAGCATGTTTAAGTGAATAACTGTCTCCATTGAAAATTCCCCAGAGGGAGGGTGGAGCGAACTCTCTTAAATACCCTTACCTCTTAGGCTCTTATCACCTTGGTGACAGGAATAAACAATAGATCCTCCAAATTAGTCCAACACTTTAAATATGCTTTAAGGTAAGCTCTGAGTAAATGATTATCTAGATGTCTTCACAGCTTTTCCTTTTGGCTATAAAAAGGTAGTGAGTGAATGAAGACACCAAATCATTATCTAACTCTAGTAATACCTTTGGTTAAATTAACTTTAGTTTGGAAAGTTTTATTAACGCCTTGGTCCCGCCCCACTTGTATCTTTTATAATGTATTTTATTATAAACAAATGATTTATATTTATTAGCCTTAAGGGTAATAAATCTCTAAGTTCATCACGGAATAATTACTTAGCTAAGGGATAAGCAATACACTCTATATTTCTTAGAAAGTCTCTAGATGCTTGCACCCTAAAATAATCATGCCAATTCTAATCATACATAGAATCATCAAGCATATGAGTTTTAATATGTTGGAATTATTTTAGGCATTAAATAACTTTGATTAATATTTAAAAATGATATTACATTTTATTTTATTCAAATAAATTTACTATGCACATTTTTCTGCAGACGTGTGAACTTTAAATTCAATTTCACAATTCAAATCTTAACCAAATCATGCAAACGTTGTTCCTAAAATTAAGTTCAAGGTGTTATATTTCCATCGAGCTTTTAAACACCCAATTTCGAGTTCAAATGAGTGAAAACAAATACAAACAAAAACGGCGCGCTGATACCACTGTTGCGAAGCGGCCGCGAGTGCTCAGCGGAAAAATAAAATTATGATGCCGCTTTCCCTTTGCCCAAGACCCATTTGTTTTGATTATTCTACAAGCCTAGGAATGTTACTATATATTCTAAGTATAAAACTCATAAAACGTGCAAAGAACATAAACCTAAACATGCTAACTATCATAAGAACTCTAATAAAAATAATGAAAGAAAAAGACTTACTTGAACCGTCGACTCCTCCAGTCCTCCCTCCAATCTAAAAGCTTTTCCCGAACCTAGCAAGCTCTTCCACGTTCCAAAGAGCCACCCAAGTGTGTGGTTTCCAAAGATGCACACACCAAAGCCAAAACTCAACGGCAAGACTACTCCTTGCGCGCACAGGTATTTTTCCCTTGGTGGTAGCCTAGGCAAATACCTCAAAACTTTTAACTCGAGGTTCCTCTAGTCAATTAGACTTAAGGATCCTCAAAATAAGTGGCTTACTCTTAAACTTTAGAGTTGATCACTTATATAAACCCAAGATATAAAAGGTTTGGTGCAAAATTTTGTGAAGAATTCTTAGGGTTTATATAGTGCTCCAAAGACAACAAAATTAATTAAGAATATGATGTGGGATAAAAGCCCATTTAATCTTAGCCATTGGATCTTAATTTAGTGGTTTAATGAGATTATAAAACCCTAATAAGAGTTTGGTCCGAATTGAAATTCAAAACAAATAACAAAAAAAAAATTACTATTCACGCGGTACTATTCAAGCATTACTATTCACATGAATAGTAATTTTTTTAATCTATTTATTCCAATTCCCAAAGTGCCCCTATCGTCATTCACCAATCCCTAAGCCACTATGGAACCTCATAAATGATATGTTCAATAATTAAACACATTGAACCATTTATGAACAATTCCTACAGCAATCATATATGTTGTTAAATTTATACTGTGCACTGTTAACCATTGATTTCGACTTTATTGTGTGTGACCTTTTGGGTTCCCCTCAATTTGGACATGAAATCAATCGTGATAATTTAATCGAAAATAAACATCGTCCATAAGCGATATTTCTCAATTCTACAAAGGCCAATGTCTAAGATTTTTGCTAAGCTTGAGAAATAAGGCATGTTGAAGCCTCTAGATTCAAAACCTATCCCAGACCTGCTACCAAATAATCTTGATCCAACTCAATACTACTACTTTCATCAGTTACCAAGACACGAGACTGATAAATGTTCCCGCCTCAGGCACGAGATCCAGAACATGATCGACATTAGCAGGATACCCGATCATGAAAATGTCTCAACCATGCAGTAACCGAGTCATCGAAATCAGGGCATCATTCTTTTCATCGTGTAATGACTCTTTTTTGTTCAATGATGAAAAAAATTTGATTTCCAGAAATATTCCATCTCTCGGTAAGAATGAGCATGTCTGAATTTGGAAAGAAGTGTTAACTTTAGAATCACTAGCAAAATGCTATCCCAAGATTGCACACTAAAATTGCACTTAGAATTGTATTGCTTGCTTAGAAAGAATTTATGTTGGCATAACATGTAGAGATGGTTAAGGCACTTGACACTTATTTGATTATTTTCCAAAGTTAAGGTTAAGATGACACTAGGTTAAGGATATGACATAAAATAGAAAAAAAAAAGGAAAGGGAAAAAAGAAAATGAAAAATGAAGGAAAACTGGGGGAAAATGAATAGAAGAAAAGAAAATTAAAGGGCGAATCCCACAAAAACAAAATCTACTCTGCTATTTTAATTGCTTAGTAACCAGGAGTATCGTGTACCCACGACTACTTTTGCGTCAAACGACAACTCGAATATTGAGTATGCAATGCAACTTGAGTTGGTGAAATTATTGAGAAACCAATGGCTCGTATCACAAATGTGCAGTCTTTGCCTCAAAAAGCAATTTGATGACTTAAGAATCACACACACATGGAGAAGCATTCGAAAGGTGAAATTTTTCTTTGAATTGAATTTTGAGTTTAGACAATACTAATACTTTGAAAAGAGATCGAATTTCAAAGAAAAACGTCTGAGAACATGCGAAGAGTCATTGCATGATAAAAGAAATTTAGATAGCAAAATCAATCTGAGAAACTCGAGGGACAGCCTAGACAGAAGTGGGAACGAAACCCGAACGTCGCGACTCCTACACTCTCTCAAGCCGAAAAATGGGCCGACAACTAGAGATCATTTGCATACATACATACATCCATACATGTATGCATACATACATACAAATAGAATTTCTTTTACATGAAATTTGAACAAACGCCAGCCTACAAGAAGTTGAGTAAGACACAGAACGATGTGTTACAGTCAAAAGTCAAAGCCTCCAAGACACGGAGCGCCCGACAGTTAGAAGGACAAGACATGTGGGTGAAGCTCACTTAAGAAATAATACTGGGGCAAGGCCCGCCTGAACGTAGTAATTGGGGGTGACTTCCGCTGCTAGATTTTGGGAAAAATGACAATACAATCAGACTTTGGAAAGTTTTGGGATCAAGAAAATGTTTGGAATAGAAGCAGACATTGGAATATCTTGAGGTAAAAAGTATTTTTGAAATGCCTCGAACAACAAAAGAATTTTAGAATCGACTGCCCCAGAATATGAAACAAGTTGAAGGATTTGGAAAAGGATGGAATTGGAACGCCATAAAATTTAGAAATGAGTCTGGAACACCGACGAACTTGGAAGGCCAGACGAGATTAGAACGCCGAATGAAATTAGAACTCCAAAAAGATTTGGAAAAAGATGCAAATGGAACATCAACAAATTTAGAAATAGATTGAAACACTCTCAGATTCGTAAAGTTAGAAGGATTTGGAACACCAATAGATTGGAACACTCATGGATCTCAAACATCAAACGGACTTAGAACATCAATGGATGGGTTTGGAATATTGACAAGTTTGGAAAATTGGAAAGATGATTGCAATAAGCATCAGACAACTTCGAGAATGAAATGGAACTACCAGAATGAGGTACAACCTTCAAGAATGAAGATAATTTCGAGAATGAAGACAACTTCGAGAATGAGAATAACTTCGAGAATGCAGACAATTTCAAGAATGAACACAACTTCGAGAATGAAGACAACTTTGAGAATGGAGAGAAAGCTCGAGAATGAGAATGAATACACGCAACTCCGGGAATGGGGAGAGGACAAATATCAGAAAGCTCCAGGAATGGGGTAGAACTTCGAGAATGAAGTAAAACTTCAAGAATTGGGACATGAAAGTAGACAACTCCGAGAATGGGGTACAGACTTCAGGAATAAGGTTGACTCCTCATAAAGAATGGGTTACAGACTTCAGGAATACGGTTTAAGGATCATAGACAACTCCGAGAATGTGGTAGAGTCTCAGGAATGGGGACTAACATCATACAGTATGGATCGAGGTATCTCATAATTGATTGAAGCATCGGGAGACTGAGGGTCCAGTAACTATGACAGAAAGCAGATGAATCAAAAGCTCATCGAACAGATCAAAATACCAAACAGATGGAGCGAAAGGCAATCAGACGGATCAAAATACCATAAAATACATGGAAGAAAAGCCCATAAGATGGATCAAAATTACACTAAAGACAGAAAAAATGGATGGAAGAAAAGCCCATCAGACAGATCAAAATGTCGAGAAGTAGATAGAGCAAAAGGGCCATCACACGGACCCAAAAAAAGGTAGAAACAACCAGAAGATGAAGAAAAATGCCATCAAATGAATCAAAAAGACAGAGAGCAGATGGAGCAAAAGGCCATCAGACAGATTAAAAAGCTAGAAAGCAGATGGGTTAAAATTTCATTAGACGGATTAAGAAGCCATAAAACATGTTCATCCGAAAGAACAGATTTAGTATATCAAAATGTTGCTCAAGTCAATAAATAACTCCAGAACATCTCGAGTGGATCAAAATACTGCTCAAGTCAAGAAATAAATCTAGAACATCTCCGATCAATCAAAACACCATCTGATGGATCAAAAGGTCATCAACAAGAAACCAACCGCTATGAAGCCAAGTAAGTCCAGCAACGATTGGTGAACCAAGTAAGTAAAAATGTATACATGACTTTCATAGACTTGTAACTGTCATAAAATTGAACACTGTAAGAGTGGAGTTTACCGCTATGCCTATGACGTTGGCTACCACTACACTATTAAGCTCGCAGCCTCTAAAGAGTACGGATTGCCCCACGAAGGACGTAACCAGAGAAAAAGGGAGTCGCCACCAAGTATGAAATAATGGGAATGATTTAAGGCTGTAATACACCCCTCGCAAGGTCCAAAATTAAACATGTTTGGGTTCAGAACGGTCTCAACTGATGTTATTATAATATTTACGCTTAAAAAATGTATCAACATATCTTATAATGTAAGAGCATGCAAGAAAGTTTATATAACACACAATAGTGCAAACACGGATAACGAAAGCAGTAAATAAATCATATAAAGGTCTCTACACTATTACAACATTGATAAAAATGATAATGAAATAAATCTGGGCAAGCATCACATAGGTCTGGCCTCGGAGAGGCCTGGCTGGACATAGCCAAGGTCAGCCAGATACAATTGTTGACATCCGGTCGAACTTGTAAGAGTCAGGCCGGACATGCCGCGTAGTCCAAAAACCCAGAAGCATTCGTATACGATAAGAAATATAATAAACAAGCATTTTGGATATACTTATAATGAAATGGCCATCTTCTATTGATACGTGGAGTTATATCTCGAGTGTGAATCATATTACCTTCCATTCAAAATCGGTTATGGAACTCGTGTCATGTTTTCAATCCTATATATCGCAGGGATTATATGACCGAATATCATCATGTACAGTCAAACATAGGACATGTCTGGCCAGCCTTTTTTCAAAAATCACACAGTAAGCAGAGCATAGCATGCACATTAACTTTATCTCGGATAATAAAATAAACACATAAATATCATCAACTAAAGCAAAATAATGAATCAACTAACATACATAAATTAATGATGACAAGCGAAACATAAAAATAGCTAAGCATGCAATTAACTAGAGAAATCAGTCAACACAACCTAACATATTTATAATCAGCAGGATGTGTGTGCATGTCCGACCGGACGTGATATATGTCCGGTCGGAGATAATATGTTAGTAATCAAAACTCTAAAATGTAGAAATATTAAAAAGAGGGACCTCAAGTCGTATCTTTTCTATATAGTTTGGCTCTGAAAATGTGAAAGGGACAACTAATGGCAGGAGTACCCTGCACAACAAAGCAATGAGTATATTCGCATATGTACTAAGAAAGATGCTAATGTTTTGTTGAAATAAAGCTCAAAATGTTCATGAAATGCACAATCATAGCCAAAGTGGGAAACTCAAAACGAGCATCCATGAATCATCGTCTTTCTCTTTTCGATGTAGGGTTCCAATCTAAAAGACCAGCTAAGGCCTTACGGTTGGCTAGTGCGTGGGCAGACTCTGGGGTAGTAACAGTCCAGACATAAAGCTTAATCCACCTTTCATGGAAATGGTTCAAGAGACGATGAGACATGAGGCCACCTTGGAAAGTACGCCTCTTAGGAACAAGGTGTGGAGGACACCTGCATTTTCGGTAAAGCCTAGTAGGAAGATTGAAGGAATTGGCGTGGAGGCATGAGAGAGACACAATGCCCGAAGAAGTCGATGGTAATAAGGCTGAGACACCACCAATGACATATCAATAAAATCTCAACGTCAGATACTTGTTGCAACCATTCATTCCATGCATTATAAGATAAATTCCTTTTCACTATAGCATGAGCTAAATTATACTGTGGCCCGTAGAAGGTAAGGATAGAGGACATCAGATAAGTGATGAGCATTAATTTCTCTTGCAACCACACCTATAAAAAAAATTATGTTAGCTCGCTGAGCCAAAAACCTGAAAAGGTAGCCCAGGTAAAAGCATAACAACCTTCTAGGTTGAAAATTCACAAAGATGGCCTAGGTAAAATTTAGGGCATATATGTAAGAGTAAATGACTTCTTAAGAACCGATGGTTGGAATTACGTCTGATCTCGTCCAGACCATAAAATGTCTTAGCTAAGATGAGAAATGTGGGGTCATAACCGTATTTGATACCCTGGATTATGTGAAGTAGCCAGTAATCAACTCTTCCACCGTCCCAACCCACCAATCCGCCCTTCTAACTCTCCAATGAGATGATACAATTGGAAATATAAAAAAAGTTAGGAAATCATGCATACATGCTAACATTTCTTTGAAGGTACCCGATAGGATAAGCTTTATTTAGTTAAATCAACCTTCACCGCTTGCGCTAAGCAATAACAGTGATCTATGAAATCGATAGTGACCTGCAGTATATTTTGATTAGTATCCAAGACAAGGAATAAGGAAAGCAGGCAGTCAGGAATACTTACATGGGTAGCATCCACGGAGAAAGCCACAGAGATTGTATCTCAGCCAGATGAATGGACCGAACCTCGAGCGTAACAACATCATTACAGATCATCTAAGTTAGGTCCAGCCAGAGACCCATTAAACCGAGAATAACGCCACAAGAGGCAGTTGGAGCAGAAGTAGATGTAGAGGTAGAAGATGGACCCCGTTGAAAGGATGCTGGCTCCACTGGTGGTTTGCCATTCTCTTCATCATCATCATAGGGCAAGTGAGTACGGTGCATCCCGCGACCTCATCCTTAGGCCTGCAAGAGGAATTATCTCAACAAGAAATGTAAAGGGAGAATATGAAAGGAAACAATTCATACATGGGTTGCTCATCGAGGCTCAGAAAGTGGCAGTGAGCCAAGAAGAGTAGTGTGGGCCCATTACCAGTAGCTGGAATGCCATGTAGAGCAACTGATATGTCTTCCCCTTCTAGCTACAGCCCGATGAGCATAGACAGAGGTGATGAGGCTGGAATCCCCAAGCCTAAGTGCCAAAAATAAACTCGCTCGCTGTAGGACACAGAAATCGGCGACGCTGTTCCAGGCTCGCGGCCCCGTCGGGAGTACGGAGTAGCCCGCGGGGGACTAAACCGGAGGATAAAGGAGTCGCCATCCAGTGTGAACTGGGAAATGATTTAAGGCCGCACTCACCCCTCGCAAGGGAAGACCTCAAATCGTTGGGTTCAGAATGGTCCCTTACTTATGCCACTTGTAATGAATGGATTCACGCAATAATATAGCCAAGTCTACGCAACATGCAAATGCAAGAATAACCTATATCTAAGTTAGTATTCAACCTATATCTAAGTTTCCACACATAGGAATAAACAAAATAAAAGTGAGCACGAAATCCCATGAACATATGCATGAATGTTTCCTCAAGCGGTACGTGGAGTTGTATCCCAAGTACAGACCGCACTACAGTCCATTCGGATTCGGCTATAGAATTTATGTCTGGGTTTCCATCCGATATACCGCAAGGGATAACCCAATATTGACATACATGAAACATGATAATGCATATGACCATAAATAACCGAAGAGAACAAAACAAAAGCAGAATAATAAAACAACAATAAACGAAAATTAAATGTGAAATAATAAAAGACTAATAATGCAAAATAAATACGGAACAATAAATATGTGGCCACAGAACTCGAGCATTTTCAATATAGGACTTTGTTTGCCCGGTTGGACGTATTCCACGTCCAACCGAGCATGCTGTTTCCAGGACGACAAAATAAAATATAACAAAGGGTGCCATCAGGTCTTACCTTTTTAGTCACTTCTTGAACGTGCGTTACGTGGACGTCAGAAGGGTTAATGCTCCGCAACTTTTCTGGTTCGCTGGTTCAGTTTCACTGCCGTTTTGCTCACTGTTTTCTCCACTTTCCTATCCGATTTCGCTGCTGTTTTTGTCTCTGTTTTGGCACTGTTTTCAGGGACTATTTTATGGGGTTTAGGGACTATTTTCAAGGGTGATTTTTCACTATTTTTGGGTGTTTAGGGACTGATTATGGAGGCAGTTTGTTACGCGAAGGAGTGCTGTTGAGTGGGTTTTTTTTGGTCGATTATTTTTTGAGTGGCGTGAGGGGCTGAGACTTGCATCGCTAATACTTGCGATAATCAGTATACTTTGGTTTTGGTCGTCCGGAGCTTTAATAGGTTCTATGTACGCCTCTTTTAGGTTTACTGAGAATCATAGTGTATTGGGTATGATGTCAAGATGTGAGTATAACTTCAGTCATATAGAGAAGATGATCACGCATGATACTGTACTGGCACTCTAATATGCTGCAGCTATCGGGATAATATGACTAGGTCATGATTATCCGATTAAAGAGACTAGTTACGCGGGATCCGATATATGCTTCGTACGAGGCAGACACAATTCCAGCCCTAGGCCTAGCATGTGACATCCGATACTGGATCGTATTACGCAATACATATTATATATTTTTCGTTGAATATTTCTGGAGAATTGGGTAGGCACGATGCTTTGCTATAAGCCAACCATGTCTTGTAAATCGGTGAGAACGTGGTACGTGGTACGCACGTGTCGGATAGTCCGACAATCGTATTTACTGCCAACATATCCATGGATCTCTTGGGTCGCTTCCCAAAGATTCACCAATGACATTTAACTCGAACAGAGTTAATCTGAGATTAATTATAAGAGAGAAAATTAATTTGAGGATTAATTGCAGCAATAATTAATCTGGGATTAATTCATACAGAAGAGAGAACGCGACTAATTTGGAATTAATCGATTAAATAATATATTGGATATATTAATTGAAATCGGATTTCAATGCGGAATTAAAATTTGATTTTAATTCGGGCGAATGAATTAATTTGGAATTAATTCGTAAGTGATTTTCGTAATAATTTTGCTAGGCATTATTATTTAATTATGTCGCGACAGAAAATTTGTTTAATCGGATTAAACGAACCTGTGTCCAAAGTGTGTTGTGTAAGCCAACTAAATTTTGAATTTAAAGTGGTGGGACCCACTTTACTTACATCAACATTTTGACATGTGATGTGAGTAGTTGTGCTTAATAAATGCAAAGCATTTATCAACACAACTACCAAGTTTTGAGAATTGATTTTTTTTTTTAAACAACCACTATTCACATTTCTCTCTTTCACCATAAACCCACCATTGTCGTGAGTTGCTTTTTCCTCTCTATTGATTTTTTTTTCAAAAATCATCAAAGCTAACACTTAAAGGAGTTGAATGAGGTGTTAGGGAAACTCACCCAAGTGTTGGAAACACTCAACAAAGCTTGGAGCTTCATCTACATCCAAAGAATTTTTGAAATTCTCAACCGCTCAATGTAAGTTATTTCCGCAAACTTATCTTCAATTATTCACACACAAATCTTGTTTAGAGACCTTGGGCATGTGTAGGACACTAACAATGGTATCATGAGCCACCTAAACTTTATTTTAATTTCTAGGGTTTATATACTTTAATTGGGGATTTTGTGCTTGGTGCATTTAATTTCTAAATTGGTTGTTTGGATGAGAAAAATGATTGGATCAAAATTTCCCCAAAAATCCTCACTTGGCCAAACATACCCTAGGATGTACTCATGGTGATTTTTTTTGGAAGTTTGATAATTTGATGTGTTAAAAGCATGAAATGAATATTGATTGTTGATTTAATTGGATTGAAATCAAAATTGGGTGTTATTTCATGTAATTGTCGTGAGTTTGAAGCATGTTGTAGAATTGATTTTGCTTAAATTTATGTTGTACATGAATTGAAAAATTGAGCATGATTAATTAGATTAATTAGTGTTTTGGAAACATTAGATTAATTGATTAATTGTGTTAATTACACTTTATATGGATTAATATGTAATTTGGAATAATATATTAATTTAATTTGTTGTATTTGGCCTAATGGGCTTGGTTAGGCCAAATATGGTTTTGGACAATTGGGTTGGATCTAATTGGGCCTAAAACCATTTCCATAAAGTCCAAATTTGACTTTTGGGCCTAATGGACCTAAATTAATTTTGTGGCATAGGGTGATTCTAATTGGGCCTTGGCGTTTTGGGTTTGATCCATATTGGCTAAAGCCCATGGCTATAGAATTAATTGAAAGCTCATTTGACTTTAATTAAATTGGTATTGGATGCTATTTGGGCCTTTGAGACCCAATTGGATTGGATTTGGAATCCAAGTCCAATAAGGCACTAAAATAAGTGTAATTGTTTAATTTGGAATTAAACATGAATTAGTATTGGGTACAATTTAAAATTGGATTTAAAATTGTAGTTCGATATAATTCAAGAATACATACTTTGAGTATTTATTCTTAAACGAGTTGGACTCACGCAAATCAAATCGTTGTATGAACATTGGATGGTCATTAATTGAAGATTAATTAATTGGATTAGATTGATTGACAGCATGTTTTGTATGAATACTTGGATGTATTTGTATGAATAATATATATCGAATGGATATTAGTTGGGTGGGGCAATTTTGGAAATTGTTGTAAGTATGGTACTTATTTGAAATTAGACCTGCGTGTCCAGCCTTTCACCTCATATTCTCTTTGTATTTCTCTTCTCACCAATTCCCCTCAATGTAAATGAGGTTTCTTTATGTATTATGTAATTTGGTAGAAGAATGTAAAGTGCTAGCGGGAGAGAGAAAGATAGAGATTTTTTCTAGGAATAAATTGTATTATATATCCATCTGCATATCATTATTAATTTATCGCGCCTTATTATGCTTTTAGAATGCATGTTTAAGGGTGTATGATGAGACCTAATCAAAAATAATAAATTGGTTGCCAATTTACGTGAAAAAACCCTCACTTTAATATTAAGCATTTTCCATCCATTGAGTGGTTCTCTCTCAAGATCCAAGATTGACTTTGATTTGTTGGCCAAAGTCAAGATCATTTTCCATCGCGGATGTGTTTGAACGACGAAAGCTTTGTTATATATCGCATGTCTTGGGAAGTTGTGACTTGTTGGCCAAAGTAAGGTCACTTATGTACATCGACGTGGATTACGAAGCTTTCCCACTGTCAATGGGTCGCGTTTAACTGGAATCATTAAGCTTTGTTGAGCCAGAGCCAATGCTTATTTGATTCAGAGGAAAAGGTTAGGATGATATATTGGATATATGTTTTGGACTTGGAGGTCCACCTACAGGATCTAGTAATTGGATGAGATCCAATTGATTATAGAGATCTACCTAGTTAAGTTTCATACAGCTTGTTGGCCAAAGTCAAGGTTGTGTGTTATTTAACGGGATCCTAGCCCACTAGGAAACTGGGTTTCCTGAGTACTCAACAGAGGGTTAGAGGCTCGCTGAAAAATAGTGGGAGGCCAGTATTAAATTTACAATTTTGTTTAATACTTGCTAATACGCGCTCTTTTAATATTATATCTCGTTATATATATATATATTAGTTGGACTAATATCTTTTATTACTTTCTTTGAACAGTTAGACTGTACAAGACACTACTCCACTTATAGTTGGTTATATAGTTGGACTATAGTGACCATTATATTTTGAGTGTACTCGAAATTGTTGATTGAATAGTTGGACTATTGCAATCGAGATGGCTAGAAAGATTTACGTTAGAGACATAATCATGGGAGAGAATGTCTTTAACGGTGCCAATTTTCCAGATTGGGAGATGAATCTCAGGATAGTCCTGGGAGCCGAGAAGTTGCTCTATATTATAGACAGACCTCTCGGCCCTGAGCCCGGACATGAACGAGCAGTTGATCATGAGCTTTGGAAGACTCATCGAGATGAAAACTTTACCACTCAATCTGTCATGCTTGCCTAAGTGACCTCTCAATTTCGTCGTCAAAACAAATGATTGGATCCTTATAACATGATGCTGAAATTAAAGGACCTTCATAGATCTAATCTTAGATCTCAGAAGTACGAATTTCAAAAGAAGCTCTTCCGCTCGCGTATGTCAGATGGTATATCTGTCAAGCACTATGTGTCGTAGATGAGGCCGAATAGCTAGGTCAGCTGGGCATAACCTTTGAGGCCGAGACTTCTATAGATTTGATCTTACAGTCTATACCTGACTGCTGGGGCGGGTTCATCATGAACTACAATATGATGAACCAATAAAAGACTTTTGGAGAGTTAATGGCGATGCTAAAAGAAGAAGAGCCAGAACTTCTGAAGTGTAAGAAACGCGAGGCGCATCTTACTTCGACATTTCAGAAGGCAAAGGCTTGGCCGAAGGCTTTTGGAGGTGTGAAGAAGAAGAAGAAAAAGGGCAAGGCAAAATCATCAAAGTCTTCTGGGAAGACTAAATACAAATCCCAAGACGTCTGTCTACATTGTGGCAAACGGGGTCACTGGAAGCGTGACTGTCGTGAGTACAAGGCGAACTTGAAGGAAGCGAGGGCGGGCAAGGCTCCGGCCTCAGGTATGTTTGTTATTGAAATAAACATGTCCACTACTCGTTTTAAAAATTGGATTTTTGATTCTGGATGTGGTACTCATATATGTACTGATGTGCAGGATCTGCATATTAGCAGGAGACTGACTTCAGGAAAGATCGACCTGCGAGTTGGAAATGGGATGAGAGTCACTGTTTTGGCCGTAGGAACCTATGTTTTGAATTTGTCCTCGAGGCATGTAATTACATTAGGTGACTGTTATTATATACCTAGTTTGACTAGAAACATCATCTCTGTATCTAGTTTAACCCGACACGGGTATACTTTTGTATTCTGGAATACTGGGTGTTTTGTATATAAAGATGATATTTTGATATGTACAGCAGATGTTAATAATGGTCTTTATATTTTGAATATAAATGAATCTCAAACATATAACATGACAAATAAAAGGCTCAAATTGAGTAAAATAGATTAGACTTATCAGTGGCATTGTCATTTGGGACACATTAACAAGACTCATATATCCACTCTTTCGAAGAATGGATACTTGGACGGATTTGATCCTAATTCATATGATGTTTGCGAATCTTGTCTGTTAGGCAAAATGCATAAAACACCTTTTAGTGGTAAGGGTGTACGTGCCACTGAGCTGTTAGCCCTCGTTCATAATGACGTCTGCGGGCCCATGTCTAGCCAGGCTAGAGGTGGATATGAATACTTAGTAACCTTTACGGATGATGCATCGCGTTATGGTTATGTGTATCTTATGATACACAAGTCGGAAACTTTTGAGAAATTCAAAGAGTTTCCACACGAAGTAGAAAAACAGACAAGAAAAAGTATTAAAACATTGCGGTCGGACTGTGGTGGAGAATACTTAAGCAATGGATTTCTGGATTACTTAAAAGAATATGGTATTCTTTCATAGTGGACTCCTCCCGGAACACCTCAATTGAACGGTGTGTCCAAACGGAGAAACCAAACTTTGTTGGACATGGTAAGGTCCATAATGAGTCGCACTGAGCTACCAATTTCCTTCTAGGATACGCATTGGATAGTGCAATACTTATTTTGAATAAGGTTCCCTCAAAATCTGTTGGACAGACTCCATATGAAATATGGACATGAAAGAAACCGGGTTTCTCATTCCTGAAGATTTGGGGATGCTGGGCATACGTTAAACGTTTGTATGGTACCAAACTAGAACCCAAATTGGATAAGTGCCTATTTGTAGGTTATCCTAAGGAAACCAAAGGATATTACTTCTACAACCTACAAGAGAACAAAATATTTATTGTTATTCATATAGTTTTCCTTAAAAATGAATTCATAGATGCAGTGATAAGTGGGAGGAAAGTAGAACTCGATGAAAATCGGAGTGATACTGTTCATGGCACCGACCCCCTCTCGGAACACCAACAGTCCATCAGGGATGAGACTGCTCCATAATTTTCTAATACACAAGAACCGCGTAGGTCGGAGAGAGTCAGAAAACAACCTGAGAGGTATGGGTTTCTGATCTCACCACATGTAGATATTAATCTTATTGAGGATAATGAGCCGGCTACGTATGAGGAAGCGATACAAGGAATCGACTCCGCTTTATGGTAAGAATCCATGAAGTCCGAAATGGATTCCATGTATACCAACCAAGTTTGGACACTGGTTGATGCACCAGAAGGCGTTAAGCCGATTGGTTGTAAATGGGTTTTCAAGAGGAAGACAGACATGGATGGCAACATACAAAAGTACAAAGCTAGGCTTGTATCGAAAGGGTATCGTCAACGACATGGTATCGATTACGATGAAACTTTTTCACCTGTTGCCATGATTAAATCCATTCAGATAATGCTTGTTATTGCTGTATATTTCGATTATGAAATATGGTAGATGGACGTCAAAACCGTTTTCCTTAACGGAAAACTTTTGGAGGATGTTTATATGCAACAACCTGATGGTTTTGTCGTGCCAAAACATGCAAACAAGGTTTGCAAGTTAAATCGATCCATTTATGGATTGAAGCAAGCATCGCGTTCTTGGAACCAACATTTTGATGAGATCATAAAATAATATGGTTTCTTTCGAAACGAAGATGATTCTTGTGTATATAAGAAGGTTAGTGGGAGCGACTGACATTCGTTATCCTATATTTTGATGATGTATTACTTTTAGGCAATGACATTCTCATGCTACAATCGGTGAAAGCCAAATTAAAATTCTCTATGAAAGACTTGGGAGATGTAGCCTTTATTCTGGGAATAAGGATCTACCGGATAGATCTAGAAAGCTACTTGGACTCTCCCAGAGCTCGTACATTGACAAAATATTGAAGAGATTCAACATGGATCAGTCCAAGAGGGGGCTGCTTCCAATATCACATAGTGTCTCTCTATCTAAGGACATGTGTCCTAAAACTTAAGATGAGAGAGATTCAATGAATCAGATCTCGTTCGCTTCTGCAGTCGGATCGATCATGTATGCCATGATATGTACGTGACCTGATGTCTCGTATGCTTTGAGCATGTGCAGTCGCTATCAGGCCGATCCAGGTGATGGTCACTGGATTACTGTCAATAAAATATTTAAGTATCTTAGACGAACTAAAGATGCTTTCTTAGTCTATGTAGATGAAGAACTTGAGGTGACTGGGTTCACCGATGCAAGTTTCCAAACCGATAAAGACGACTGTATGTCGCAATCGGGGTACATATTTTGTTTGAATAATGGAGCAGTGAGCTGGAAATCTTCCAAGCAAGAGACTGTTGCCGATTCAACGATATAAGCGGAATACATTGTTGCAGCTGAGGCAGCAAAAGAAGCAGTTTAAATCCGTAAATTCCTAATGGGATTAGGAGTAGTTCCGTTAGCAGCTGAGCATGTACCTTTGTATTGCGACAATAACGGAGCTATAGCGCAAGCTAAGGAACTGCTGTCTCATCAATGATCCAAGCATGTACTTTGACGGATTCATCTGATTCGTGAGATCATACATCGTGGCGATGTGAAGATCGAGAAGGTCACATCAGATGATAACATTGCAGATCCGCTGACGAAGCTATTTCTCAGCAAAAGTTTGAGCGACATGTACATAGTTCAGGGTTAGATACTTGAGTGATTGGCTATGAGCCAAGTGGGAGATTATTGGATAATTATGACCCATAGCATCACTATTTGTAAAAGATATTGTGTTTTTGTACAAATTAACTATGTGACAAAGGAAATTGCTATTTTATCATTTTGTAATTGGATTACTTGGATATATAAATGATAAAAGTCCATATGTTTAGTACCAGATTAATAAGATATGAGACATTATTGATCCTTGAATGGTTTGATCATTAAATATCCCTAGTCGTAGTATTATCGAGACTGGACATCGATAATGCGGAATTGACTAGTATTACACTTGTGCGCGTTATGGAAGCTTAACGACATAGTTCTCATATATTTAAGTTTTGGATACTTATGCAAGTGTGATAGGAGGTTCTGTTAGCTGTTGGACCGGGAACAGCTTCGCTCTGGATAGACCCATCAGAGTCCCATTGGTATTATGACTATGTGTCTATGGGAATTGGAATCAGGGTAGGTGTATGTGGTCTTAACCTCAGACTTGCATCGCTAATACTTGCGACAATCAGTATACTTTAGTTTTGGTCGTCCGGAGCTTTAACAGGTTCTATGTACGCCTCTTCTGGGTTTACTGAGAATCGTTGTGTATTGGGTGTGATTTCAAGATGAGAGTATCACTTCAGTCATATGGAGATGATGATCACGCAGGATACAGTACTGGCACTCTAATATGTTGCAGCTATCGGGATAATATGACTAGGTCATGATTATCCGATTAAAGAGACTAGTTACGTGGGATCCGATATATGCTTCGTACGGGGCAGACACAATTCCAGCCCTAGGCCTAGCATGTGACATCCGATACTGGATCGTATTACGCAATACATAGTATACTATGCCTGATACAGATTATATATTCTTCGTTTAATATTTCTGGAGAATTGGGTAGGTATGATGTTTTGCTAGAAGCCAACCATGTCTTGTAAATCAGTGAGAACATGGTATGCGGTACGCACATGTCGGATAGTCCGACAACCGTATTTACTGCCAACATATCCAGGAATCTCTTGGGTTGCTTCCCAAAGATTCACCAATGACATTTAACTCGAACAGAATTAATCTGGGATTAATTATGAGAGAGAAAATTTTTCTGGGATTAATTGCGGCAAGAATTAATCTGGGATTAATTGCGGTAAGAATTAATCTGGGATTAATTCATACAGAAGAGAGAACGCGATTAATTTGGAATTAATCGATTAAATAATATATTGGATATATTAATTGAAATCAGATTTCAATGGGGAATTGAAATTGGATTTTAATTTGGGCGAACAAATTAATTTCGAATTAATTCATAAGCGACTTTCGTAATAATTTTGCTAGGCATTATTATTTAATTAAATTGGATTTAATTACGTCGTGACGGAAAATTCATTTAATTGGATTATTAAACGAACCCGGGCCCCAAAGTGTGTTGTGTAAGTGATGAGTGGTATTTATATCACTATTTCCCACTCATTTAACTTAATATTTTGTATAGTTTCTTGAGTTTTATGAACGTTTTTTGATGTGTTTTATTGTTATCTTGCAGATAAATAAAGTTTGGACAGCACTGGAGGCAATTTGGGGCAAAACCGGACAAAAATGCGTCAACAGGGATATTTTAGTCTTCTGAGCGTCGCGACGCGTGGAACACTGCGCGCCGCGACGCCCAGCGTGAGCCGGATCTGCTAACATGCGCCAGGTCAACGGTCAACAATTTGAGAAGTTTTGACTTTGCTAAAATGCGCCGTGCCACGTGTCACCATCACACCAAATTGCTAAAATGCGCCGTGCCACGTGTCATCATCATATGCTGCCGACACTCAGACTTGACACGTGTCGCCTCGTCATCAGCCACATCATCGGTCAACAAGTCAACTTGCCACGTGTCATGCCACATCATCGTCCACGTCAGCAGGTCAACCGAGTCAACATGCCACGTCAGCATCAGCCAATCACAGCGTGACACGTGTCGCCACGTGTCGAAATCCTATTGTGCCGACAATTGCACACACGCCAGCGCCACGCCACGCCACGTCATCGCCACGTCGTCGCCGCGTCAGCATGACGTCATCAATGACGTCATCACAATAATTGAGAATTAGCCGCCTTGACACGTGTCGCGCGTGAACAGTCAGCCGCCTTGATGACGTGTCGCCTTCTCATCGTGCCACGTCGACAAATCCAGCGTCGCGACGCTGAGGTCCTTGGCGTCGCGGCGCTGGAACAGTGAAAAATTTTGCTATAAATAGACCGCGAATTTTCAGAATTTTGTACACCTCTCTCTCTCTTGATTTCTCTCTCTAGAGAGAGTTTCTCTCTCTAGAATTTTTATTTTTTTATTTTTAGTTTTTAATTTTTAGTTTTGTAAATAATTTTAATTACGTTTTGTAATAATAGTAATTTAATTTTTACTTTTTACTTTTTACTTTTTACAGTTTTTACTATTCCCATGTTGAAGTAATTTCCTCAGCTAGGGTGAAAGGTAATTCTTTTACTATTGCTATTTAGATTAATCTCCCTTAAAAATAATATATTCACTATTTAAAATATTGACTTAATAAGGGATACCGCTATATTTCGGTTGGTAATTTAATTTTAATCTGGTTTAAACCTGACTAATCACGGATACCGCCAGACTGGTCGGTTGGTAAATTTATTTTTGGTTCCGCCTTAATGGCTGGTTGGACTTAATTTGACTTAATCAGGATACCGCCAGACTGGTCGGTTGGTTAATTTTCACAAGTTTATATATTATTTTATGGGAGATATCTAAATTAGTAGTAGTAAAAGTAATTCCTTTTACCTTAGCATTTTATTTTTATTTCTTTACTTTTCAGCTTTTACTTTATGTCTTTTAATTTTATGTCTTTACTAGCCCTAATTATGTGTTGTAACTAAATAGTTATCTGGGGTTGTGATGAATTTCAATATCACCAGTTTATAAGGGTTAGATTATAGTTTGGGTAATATAAAGATTTATTTATTGAGTCTTAATCTTAATGCTTTTATTAATTGACCATTAATAAAATTGATTAGGTAAACTTAAAATGAACTAGACATAGGGATTTTAAGTTTAAAACCTTAGACTCAATAGCCCACCATCTTCCTTGAGGATAGATAACCCTTTAATAGATTTCCTTACAGGATAGGAATATACCTGTCGGGCGAGGGTAGCCATAATTGGAACTTAATCTTAATGAATCCAGATAATGTGGTTGACATAGGAATATGGTTCAATTGGGTTATACTGGATATTTGTGTCTGACCATCGACAGATGCTTTCGCATAATTTCGTGTTCCAGGTTAATAAATCATTGTATTTCCTAACTATAAAATAATCACTTCATCTTTATAATGGTATTGGAATAAATCACAACCCTAGATCTCTGTGTCTTTTGTTATTTTCCTTAGTATTTTCTTTTGTCTTTTTATTTATTTATTTATTTTGTAAAACCACTTTCAACCAATCAAACAATCATTCTCTTCAACCTCAATTAGATATTTGTTAATAAATAGATTCAATAATTAATAACAACAGTAGGAATTAAGTCCTCGTGGGATCGATATTTTTATACTACTTGAACGATACGTGCGCTTGCGTTATACGTGTGTGTTTACGCCGGTCAAGTTTTTGGCGCCGTTGCCGGGGACTTATTTTCTTGAGTTGTTAATTTTGAAACTATCTAATTTACTTATATCTAATTTTCTTTCTTTTATTTTGTAATTTTTATTTCTTTTGTTTTCAGGTGATTAAAAAATGGAACATTATTGGGAGATTGAAAATCACGAACTTTACAAGAGGATACACCCCAAATCTGGGAGCAACAGTCCGGTTTTCTGAGGCCTGTTGTCCAGCCCAACAATTATCACTGGATGACAGAACCAAGTAATACTACTTTTGCTCAACAGAACTCAATGTGGAGATGTGACATATGTAATGGTAACCACCCAAGCGATTTTTGCGAGTACAACTACAATTCAGGGTGGCAGAACTATCAAGATCCTTCATGGTACGAAGAACCAACATATTTCACAGAACCATCACATTTTCCATCTTATCCACCATCTTCCTTCGATCCTTATCAAGAACCAGAACCATCCGAGGAAGATCAATTAATTCACATGTTCAAAGAACATGAAGCTCGATTCGATGCACAAATTCAGAGTAACGCAGAATCCATGCAGAGAATGACAGATCAGATCAGACAATTAATAGAAAACCAGAACATCATACCTCAAGAACCAGTTTCAGATGACACTGATGAAGCCTTCGAGAACCCAGAAATCCACAATGACACCTTAACAGATGAAGAGGCTGAGCAGTATCAACAACCAGAGGTATCAATTCAGGAACCCGAACCGGCAAAGTCTCGATTTGATTTCTATTATTCAGATTCTGACGAGGATGAAACTAAGCTGTTTGTACCAACTGCATCAAAAATTGAGGATGAATTCTGTATCCTCAAAATGAAGATCTTGGAGATTCCATTGCACAAATGTTTGAAGAAGATCTACCTGAGCTAATCATTTCAACCAGATCAGAGGATGAAGACCTAAAATCTAACATTTCTTTTCAGGTTGAAATTTTGAAACATGTATTTCACAGATGACAGATGAAGAACTGAATATGGAAATTTTAAAATACATCTGTGAAGAAAAGGTGGAGCAAGAAGCAGAGCAAATAGAAGAGCAAATGTCTGACCTTATTAAAGATCCAGAGCATTCAGGAAAAACATCGCTGTTTTGGGGAGTACAAATCAAAGATACCACCCAGAAGCTTGAAAGATTGGAACTTCCATTCCAAGTCAAGCACCATACGAGACCTCCTAATTTTATTTCTTTCTTTGCAGGAACTATTGGAGCGACAAAGATTATAAAGGTGGCACGATCATTGAATAAGACAAAATTCTTTTTACCACTTTACCGTTGGAAGAGACCCTTCAAAAGCAACGCTCACGGGATTGTCTTTGATAGGACATCCAAAACGACATTGAAACCTCCTTAACAGATGAATTTCAGTCACGTCTGGCTGAAGACGAAAAATTTAGCGCTAGCAGGGAGGCAACCCATGCAATTTGTTGTAATTTATTTATTTATTTTTTTGTGTGAACTTTTTAATTTTGTGTGTTAGTTTTGCAGGAAAAATAAAAACGGAATTTTTTAAAAAAGCACGCCAGTGCAAGCGGGATTTTCAAAATAAAAATTTGACAAAATCACGAAGATACAAAATTGATCAAGGCGACGGCCAAGTAAGGAGACATCTTTTGAGACGCGTCCCTATGGATTTATCCGTCACAAGACATGGTTTGTAAAAAAAAAAAAAAAAAAAAAAAAAAAAAAAAAAATTTAGCGTCGCGACGCTGACTCAAATCAAAGATAAGCAGAGGCACCGCAGATCTCCTTTTACTTCTTCTTCTTCCTCAAACACCTCCAACAGCCGCAACCTTCACCAAGCCTTCTCCAGCCAACACAAGCCGAGATCTACCAAACTGAGAGCAAGCCAACCGTCCATCACCATTCTCTCTCTACTCACAACCACGCACAACCCCCAGCGTGAACCCCCATTGCTGACCATCACCTTCGCCACAAGCCGAAACCACCCAGATCTCACCATTTTCTCTCAAATCTCCACCATCACCGAAACGCAAAAGCCGAGATACCCACCACGTGAACCGCCAAGATCCATCAAGGCTCACTTAGAACCAGCCATCACCACCGCGAGCCACTACCTTCATCACCGTGACCGAGTCTTCGCCAACCAAAATCCACACTGTGAGCAGCCACCAACGAACCAAGCGAGATCCACCAAGACTGCCACTGTCTCGCCGAGTCTTAACCACCACCGTCGAGATCGACACCATCTTCATCCTTGCCGAGACCTTCATCGCCGATTCCGAGCACCACCATCTGGCCGAAACTACCCATCACGAATCCATTACCGGAGCTGTGACCCACTTCCAAGACATCACCAAACCAGATCCAAGCTACCACTGCCAACCACAGATCAGCCGTGAGCCACCCTTGCCGAAACCGAGATCTACCACTACCGCCGAGTTTACCCACTGCAGAGCCCCCACCGTCGAGAACCAACCAAAACCGACCCATCACCCTCACTACCGAGAACAACCACGCCCAAAACAACCGAGCAACCGAACCAATTGCTGAATCAGAAACCAAATATACGGTAATGATTCGAATAAAAAGTTGATTTGGTAATTGGGTAAACTGAAAAATTAAATTGTGAAATGGTTGACTGTGGATTGGATTACGAAGTGTTGGATTGTTGAAATTGATTGATTCGTAGTAATTGGGGGCGAAGAGAGTGAGTTTGATATTGGAGTTTGGTTGTGGTAATTGAGTAGTTTAGGATTGAGGATTGTTAAAAAAACAGAGGAGATTCTGCCCAAATTTCGGAAAAATGCCGAAGAGATCGAGGGGTTCGACATCTGCACAACCTGATTTTGATAGATATAAGTTTGTCTCAGCAGCTGCCGAGCAGCGCTATGAGCAGGGATTGACTAAGAAGGTCGGGATCATTGAGAGAGGATTTGAGATTCCCTCTAGGATGTTTCCGGATATTGATAGAGTGATCACCGACCGGCGCTGGGAGAAGCTTTGTATGCA
Source organism: Zanthoxylum bungeanum (assembly GCA_019454045.1). Lineage (NCBI taxonomy): Eukaryota > Viridiplantae > Streptophyta > Magnoliopsida > Sapindales > Rutaceae > Zanthoxylum > Zanthoxylum bungeanum. The sequence goes on along the minus strand of SKCR01038797.1, from coordinate 86,495 downwards.
AGCCAGACCTGCGAGCATTTCACTTGTCAGAGAGTTTTATGCGAATGCTGCTCAGCATGTCGCTTTTCATACTTTGGTGAGAGGGAAACAAGTTGCTTTTGATTCGGTGACAATCAACAAGTTCTATGGGATCCCTGAAATGGAGGTAGATGAGTATACAGAGTCGAGGAATGGGATTGAGATCTCGCAACTGACTGATGAGTTGTGTATCCCCAATGCTACATGGGAGATGAGCAGCAGTGGGGGAGTACATGAAGATGAGTTCTAGATTTCTTAAACCAGATGCGAGAGTTTGGTTTCATTTCATTACGAGATCTCTCATACCAGGAACCCATATTACTTTTGTCACCCGAGAGAGGATGACTTTATTGTACTGTTTGATGAAGGGATTATCGATTGATGTGGGAGTTCTGATTTCTACACATATTGCTTGGGCTGCTACCCAATCGCAAGCTGGACTTATTACCCTTACCTGATCACTTCCTTATGCACTTTGGGTATGGTTCCAGTTGATCCGCAAGAAGAACTTATGCAGCCTATGACAGCTCTGACTCCCCGACTGATACAGCAGCTCCGAGCAGAGAGGCAGATACCTGCCGGACCATCTTCCTCAGCACCTGCAGCTGCTCCACAGCAGCCACCCTCACAGTCACGCAGAGCAGCACAATCTCGTACCTTGCCTGAGAGAGTCGCCAGAGTGGAAACGAAGCTGAGATATTTGGTTCAACTGCAGCAAGGAATGGCACGACATATGGGAATGCAGGAGAATCAGATGCCACCATATCCACTTTCAGATAGCGACGAGGACGAGGCTGACGAGTAAACTTGGTATCATTGATCCTATCTTTAGTTTTTGTTTTGAACTCATTGGGGACAATGCTTAATTTAGGTTTGGGGGTGCAATGCTTTTGTGTTAAAACTGTTAAAACTTTCCGTTAAAATTTTTTTTTTTATGCAGCAAATTCCGTTAAAATCAAAAAAAAAAAAAAAATGGGAATTCATTAGTTGATTAGTACCTTGTTTTTAGTTTGTGTTATTTTTATTTTTAGTTCAAAATTTTTCGAAAAATACAAAAAAAATTAGAATTTTTCAAAAATTACAAAATATTTTGCGTTTTTGTTTTTTATTTTTGACTAAAAAGGTGAAATTGGTAAAAGATAGCTGAGTAAGGAGTTTCCACTCCTGATACGTATCTCAAACCATTTATTTTTGAAATAAGTTAATTTTGTTTATTTCATTTTGAATTATTTAATTTGTGAATTCTCCATAATACTGACTAAAATGAATCTTCATATGCTCATTTGACAGGTATTATCAACATACATAGTAACATGCAGACATAAGCTAAAATTGAAAAGTTTGTAATATTCCATGCTATAGTTTAATTGCAGGAAGCATCTCTAAAAAGTGATGGAGTAAAAAAAAAAAAAAAAAAAAGAAGTCTGAGATCCGAGTTATTAAGTCTGTAAGGGTGTTTTAACATCTAGTGCCCTAAAACCAACTGGTTTGGGAGTCATTGGCCCAAAGCTCGCTACATGGATCAAAGATGCTGCAAAATATATATATCTGAAGTCTGAGTAATTAAGTCCGTAGGGGTGTCTTAACACCTGGTGCCCTAAAGCCAACTGGTTTGGGAGCCACCGACCCAACGCTCGTTACATAGATGGAAGATATTGTATATAAATAAAAAATAGAGAAAAATCAAAGAAAAAATCAGAAAAATCAGAAAAATTATTCCATTGCTGCAAAAAGGTGTGAAATCTGATAGAACTTTAGGACAAAAATATTACTCTCTTATCAACTTCACTTGTGACTGTTGTGGGCAAAAATGAGTTGATTAATATTTTGTTGGCTGTGTATATGAAGAATGGTAAAAATAATCGGAGAATTTACTTATTCAGTAATTTAGAATAAAACAAAACAACTAGTAACTTGGAGTAGAAGTTTCACCTGATTAGTCACTAACATCTTTATTCTCTTTTCGCTTGTCTTTTTGCTTTTGTGTGCATTAGTTTTAACTAACTTTTTACTTTTGTAAAAATGTTTGTGGGTATCATTGCTGTAAGCCCTCACGAGACTACAACTCGTCCACTAGGGACACCTAGGGGTTTAAAGGCTTGTTGCATACGCTAAATGCAACCGTGATCCCTACGAAAGTGGCTTAGTTAAATTTTGTTATGTTATTTTTATTTTGTATTTTGCTCGAGGACTAGCAAAATGTTAGGTTTGGGGGTGTGATGAGTGGTATTTATATCACTATTTCCCACTCATTTAACTTAATATTTTGTATAGTTTCTTGAGTTTTATGAACGTTTTGATGTGTTTTATTGTTATCTTGCAGATAAATAAAGTTTGGACAGCACTGGAGGCAATTTGGGGCAAAACCGGACAAAAATGCGTCAACAGGGATATTTTAGTCTTCTGAGCGTCGCGACGCTGGAACACTGCGCGCCGCGACGCCCAGCGTGAGCCGGATCTGCTAACATGCGCCAGGTCAACGGTCAACAATTTGAGAAGTTTTGACTTTGCTAAAATGCGCCGTGCCACGTGTCACCATCACACCAAATTTGCTAAAATGCGCCGTGCCACGTGTCATCATCATATGCTGCCGACACTCAGACTTGACACGTGTCGCCTCGTCATCAGCCACATCATCGGTCAACAAGTCAACCTTGCCACGTGTCATGCCACATCATCGTCCACGTCAGCAGGTCAACCGAGTCAACATGCCACGTCAGCATCAGCCAATCACAGCGTGACACGTGTCGCCACGTGTCGAAATCCTATTGTGCCGACAATTGCAACACACGCCAGCGCCACGCCACGCCACGTCATCGCCACGTCGTCGCCGCGTCAGCATGACGTCATCAATGACGTCATCACAATAATTGAGAATTAGCCGCCTTGACACGTGTCGCGTGAACAGTCAGCCGCCTTGATGACGTGTCGCCTTCTCATCGTGCCACGTCGACAAATCCAGCGTCGCGACGCTGAGGTCCTTGGCGTCGCGACGCTGGAACAGTGAAAAATTTTGCTATAAATAGACCGCGAATTTTCAGAATTTTGTACACCTCTCTCTCTCTTGATTTCTCTCTCTAGAGAGAGTTTCTCTCTCTAGAATTTTTATTTTTTATTTTTAGTTTTTATTTTTAGTTTTGTAAATAATTTTAATTACGTTTTGTAATAATAGTAATTTAATTTTACTTTTTACTTTTTACTTTTTACAGTTTTTACTATTCACCATGTTGAAGTAATTTCCTCAGCTAGGGTGAAAGGTAATTCTTTTACTATTGCTATTTAGATTAATCTCCCTTAAATATAATATATTCACTATTTAAAATATTGACTTAATAAGGGATACCGCTATATTGGTCGGTTGGTAATTTAATTTTAATCTGATTTAAACTGACTAAAATCACGGATACCGCCAGACTGGTCGGTTGGTAAATTTATTTTTGGTTCCGCCTTAATGGCTGGTTGGACTTAATTTGACTTAATCAGGATACCGCCAGACTGGTCGGTTGTTAATTTATCACAAGTTTATATATTATTTTATGGGAGATATCTAAATTAGTAGTAGTAAAAGTAATTCCTTTTACCTTAGCATTTTATTTTATTATCTTTTACTTTTCAGCTTTTACTTTATGTCTTTTATTTTATGTCTTTACTAGCCCTAATTATGTGTTGTAACTAAATAGTTATCTGGGGTTGTGATGAATTTCAATATCACCAGTTTATAAGGGTTAGATTATAGTTTGGGTAATATAAAGATTTATTTATTGAGTCTTATCTTAATGCTTTTTATTAATGACCATTAATAAAATTGATTAGGTAAACTTAAAATGAACTAGACATAGGGATTTTAAGTTTAAAACCTTAGACTCAATAGCCCACGATCTTCCTTGAGGATAGATAACCCTTTAATAGATTTCCTTACAGGATAGGAATATACCTGTCGGGCGAGGGTAGCCATAATTGGAACTTAATCTTAATGAATCCAGATAATGTGGTTGACATAGGAATATGGTTCAATTGGGTTATACTGGATATTTGTGTCTGACCATCGACAGATGCTTTCGCATAATTTCGTGTTCCAGGTTAATAAATCATTGTATTTCCTAACTATAAAATAATCACTTCATCTTTATAATGGTATTGGAATAAATCACAACCCTAAATCTCTGTGTCTTTTGTTATTTTCCTTAGTATTTTCTTTTGTCTTTTTATTTATTTATTTATTTTGTAAAACCACTTTCAACCAATCAAACAATCATTCTCTTCAACCTCAATTAGATATGTTAATAAATAGATTCAATAATTAATAACAACAGTAGGAATTAAGTCCTCGTGGGATCGATATTTTTATACTACTTGAACGATACGTGCGCTTGCGTTATACGTGTGTGTTTACGCCGGTCAGTAAGCCAACTAAATTTTGAATTTAAAGTGGTGGCACCCACTTTACTTACATCAATATTTTGACATGTGATGAGAGTAGTTGGGCTAAATAAATGCAAAGCATTTATCAACACACCTACCAAGTTTTAAGAATTGAATTGTTTTTTTTTTTGGAATCAACCACTATTCACATTTCTCTCTTTCACCATAAACCCACCATTGCCGTGAGTTGCTTCTTCCTCTCTATTGATTTTTATTTCAAAAATCATCAAAGCTAGCACTTAAAGGAGTTGAATGAGGTGTTAGGAAAACTCACCCAAGTGTTGGAAACACTCAACAAAGCTTGGAGCTTCATCTACATCCAAAGAATTTTTGAAATTCTCAACTGCTCTGTTGGGAAGAGGCCGCGAGTGCGCAGTTGAAAATCAAGAAAAAAAATCAAATTATGATGCCGCTATCCCTTTGCCCAAAACCCATTTGTTTTTATTATTCTACAAGCCTAGACATGTTACTATATATTCTAAGCATAAAAACTCATAAAACATGCAAAGAACATAAACCTAAACATGATAACTATCATAAGAACTTTAATTAAAATAAAGAAAGAAAAAGACTTACTTGAACCGAAGACTCCTCCAGTCCTCCCTCCAATTTACAAGCTTTTCTCGAACTCAGCAAGCTCTTCCACGTTCCAAAGAGCCACCCAAGTGTGTGGCCTCCAAAGATGCACATACCAAAGCCAAAACTCAACGGCAAGATTACGCTTTGAGTGCACGGGTATTTTGCCCTTGGTGCTAGCCTAGGCAAATACCTCAAAACTTTTAAGTCGACGTTCCTCTAGTCAATTAGACTTAAGGATCCTCAAAATCAGTGCCTTAATCTTAAACTTTAGAGTTGCTCACTTATATAAACCCAAGATATGAAAGGTTTGGTGCAAAAATTTGTGAAGAATTCCTTGGGTTATATAGGTGCTCCAAAGACAACAAATTTAATTAAGATCCGATGTGGGATAAATGCTAATTTAATCTTAGCCATTGGATCTTAATTTAGTGGTTTAATGAGATTATAAAACCCTAATAAGAGTTTGGGCCGAATTGGAATTCAAAACAAATAACAAATAAAAAAAATTTTACTATTCACGTTACTATTTACGTTTTTTTATTTATTATTTATTTATTTATTCCAATTCCCAAAGTACCTCTATCGTCATTCACCAATCCCTAAGCCACTATGGAACCTCATAAATGATCTGTTCAATAATTAAACACATTGAACCATTTATGAACAATTCCTAAACAATCATATATGTTGTTTAATTTGTAATGTGCACTGTTAACAATTGATTTCGACTTTATTGTGTGTGACCTTTTGGGTTCCCCTCAATTTGGACATGAAATGAATCGTGATAATTTAATCGAAAATAAATTATCCTCTGATCAGATGGTCGTTAGATTTCAATGACCAAGGTTGACATCTAGTAATATGCCAAGGCCCCCAAATGAGAAGGAAAGATATATATACCCATTATGTATGCGATTTAGATATGATACGGTCCATCGACTCACTGTATTCCCACCGTTTGACCTAGGGTATGGAAAGTGTCTACCCATATAGTCAAATGTATGATGTTGATAGTGTCATGAATCTTGCTAACCCAAGAATCTCACATGATTCTTTCGTTGCGGCCACAGTCTCAAGTACTGATCACACATATCAACCCGCGAACTGGAATACTAATCTTATAAGAAAATATTATCCGAGAAAGTGGCGATTCTCTATTGTATCTTTACAAACTTCATGTGTTTCAACAAATGACCCAATCATACCCTTATGACCAGATCTTTTAAACCGGGAAGGAGAATGTCAAAGTTATTTGATCCACACATAAGATTGTAAAGACCTCAAGTCTAAGGACTAGTCATACAATCGATACATGAAAGTTCTCACAGACACATGAATAAACAACCATGTGAAAAATTTCGGCGGTCAGTTCGATGGACACGAGCAAATCATGCATCCATGTGATACACCAAGCGGACGGATATCCTCTAGTAGCCTATGAGATTAGCTACCCCACTTAAGGGCGGATCATATCATCATGCTAGTCTCTCCGCTTTATGAACGCCCAGATTATTCACAAAACTATGACTAGGAACGTTTAAGAGTAATGATTCTCATAAGGCGTGGAAGCCATCATCTTATTACTCCAAGGGCTTTATTACAGTGTTTGATGATTCATATAATTTATGTAAGACACGTATAATAAAGATTGCCATTTTATTAATTAATGAAAATATTACAAATACATGTACATATAGCCCATCCACAAGTTGGGTATAGGGAAAATCTCTAACAATCTCCCACTTGCACTATAGCCAATTAGTATGAATCTGGACACAAATACTCCCGGGTGTGCCTATCATGCTTTTGTTGAGTCAACCCTTTAGTCAGATAATCTACAAGATTATCTTATGTGGGTATTTTCTCTATAATAACTTCTTTTCTCTCAACAATCTCTCTGATGAGATGAAATCGCCTGAGTACATTCTTGGATTTCTGGTGGGACCCTGGTTCCTTTGATTGAGCAATGGCGCCCGTGTTGTCACAGTACATCGTGACGCTATTCTTTATCGTGGGAAGCACTTCCAGCTCCGTGATGAACTTCTTTATCCAGACTACTTCTTTAGCTGCCTCAGATGCTGCAATATACTCGGCTTCAGTGCTGGAGTTCGCTGTAGTTGACTACTTTAAGGTTTTCCAACTGACAGAACCGCCATTCAAAGTAAATAGATATCTTGTCTGCAATCTGCTGTCATCCCTATCGGTCTGAAAGCTCGCATCACAGTAACCAATGACTTTCATCTCAGAACAATCTCCGTATGTGAAAAACACATCCTTAGTTCTTCTCAGATACTTGAGGATTGTTTTGACAGCTGCCCAGTGTTGCTCACCAGGATTTGCCTGAAACCTGCTCGTTATGCTAAGAGCATAAGAGACATCAGGTCTTGTACATAGCATGGCATACGTGATCGATCCTATTGGTGAAGCATAAGGGATCTTACTCATACGCTCTCTATCTAAAGGAGTATGTGGACATTGCTCTTTAGATAATTTGATTCCATGACAAGTAGGTAAATTACCTCTTTTGGAATCTTCCATTTTGAATCTTTTCAAAACTTTATCTATGTACGTAGATTGAGAAAGTCCTAACAACCTCTTAGATCTATTACGGTAGATCTTAATGCCGAGGATGTAGGCTGCTTCTCCCAAATCTTTCATGCATAAATTATGAGATAACCATTGCTTGGTGGCTTGCATCATGGGAATATCATTCCCGATGATTAATATGTCATCGACATATATTACAAGAAATACAACAGCACTCCCACTACTTTTCCTGTAAACACAAGGCTTGTCTATTTTTGATGAAGTCAAATTCTTTGATTGTCTCATCAAATCGTACATTCCAACTTCTGGAGGCTTGCTTGAGTCCATAAATGGATCGTTTAAGCTTGCATACTTTATTATGATCATCCTTAGATGCAAACCCCTCAGGTTGTGTCATATAGACTTTCTCTAGGAGGTTCCCATTAAGGAAAACTATTTTGACATCCATCTGTCAAATCTCATAATCAAAGTGTGCAGCTAGTGCCAGTAAATTCGAATGGACTTTATCATTGCAACAAGCGAGAAGGTTTCCTCATAGTCAACTCCTTGGATTTGTCTATAACCTTTCGCCACCAACCTAGCCTTATAGGTTTGGATGTTGCCTTCTGTATCAGTTTTACGCTTGTAAATCCACTTGCAGCCTATGGGTTTTATCCCTTCAGGTGTATCTACCAAGTCCCAGACTTGATTATGATACATAGAGTCTATTTCAGATTTCATTGCCTCAAGCCACTTGACTAAATCAATGTCACGCATTGCTTCGTCATAACTAATGGGATCGTCATTATCAATGACCTGATCATGTTCCTCATCAATATGGAAACCATATCTTTCAGGCTCATGTTTTCCTACCAGACCTTCTGAGTTCATAACCTTGTGTTGTTCCGTCGCTGCCCTTTTGAGGGGTCTGGGGTTTAGTTCTATGTTAGTTTGTTCTTCTCGTACCTCATCAAGGTCAAGTCTACTCCCACTATATTTCTTGAGAAGGAATTCATTCTCTGGAAATTAGTATTTCGTGAGACAAATGTTCTTTGTTTATTTGGGACGTAGAACACGTATGCTCTTGAGTTCAAGGCATATCCTACAAACTTACCTTTAATTGCCCTATCATCCAATTTGTTAGTTTGGATGACATATGCGTCACATACCCAAACTCTTAGATAACTAAGACTAGGACGTTTCTCAGACCATAACTCATATGGTGTTTGACTAACAGTCTTGGAAGGAACTTGGTTTAGTAGTAGTGTTGCAGTTTCTAAAGCAAGACCCCAAAATGAAAGAGGTAGATCCGTGTCTGGCATCATTGATCGGACCATATCTAATAATTGTCGATTTCTCCTTTCGGAGACCCCATTATGCTATGGAGTTCCCGGAGGAGTCCACTGGGAAAACAATGTCATTTTCTATCAAGTAATCTTGAAATTCGTTGCTTAAGTATTCACCACCTCGGTCAGAACTTAGTGATTTAATACTTTTATTAAGCTGGTTTTCTACTTCAGCTTTGAAGTCTTTGAATTTCTCAAAGGCTTCAGATTTGTACCGCATAAGGTACACATACCCATATCGCGAGTGATCATCGATAAAGGTAATGAAGTACAAGAATCCACCTCTAGCGGTGACTGACATTGGTCCGCATACATCAGAGTGTATGAGTTCTAATGTATCCGCTACACGTTGTCCTTTAACTTTGAAGGGTAATTTGGTCATTTTACCAAGTAAACAAGACTCACAAGTTCCATAAGGTTCATATTTGAAAGGTCTGAAATACCCATCCTTATGTAGCTTAGTTAATCTTGTTTCATTGATATGACCTAAGAGATTATGCCATAAAAGTGATTCATTGATATTATTCGAGTTAATGTTGTATATATTAGGGGTGAACATTCTTTGTTAGTTTGTAAGACATAGATACCATTATTCAAAATACATCTCCATATTTTATTTCATTGAAATAAATAGAACATTATTAAACTTATTAGGCATGAAAAGCCTTTATTACATAAAGAAGAAATTGAAATGATGTTCTTTACTAGAGAATGTACATAAACACAATCTTCTAAGTCTAAAACTAAACCATTCGGCAAAACTAATGAATAAGTCCCCACGCACAATGCAGCCAGTTTTGCTCCATTACCCATGCGTAAGTCAACCTCCCCATGACAGAGTCTCATACTATTTCTCAGGCCCTGCACATTGTTACACAAGTGAGTCCCACAACCGGTGTCAAGCACCCAAGTAGAAGGTTCAGAGTTTTGAGAATATAGTTCAATCATATACAACATACCTGAAGCATTGGGCTTCTTGGCCTATTGGGCTTCCCTAGCTTCCTTAGCTTTCAAGGATCTGCAGTATTTCTTCCAATGACCATTCTTTCCACAAAAGAAACATTTCCCCTTTCCTTTTTTCTTCTCTACCTTACCATTGGGCTTTAGGTGATCTGGAGCCTTGGCCCTGGCCTTATTTTTCTTTGGACCTCATGGCTTCAGGTCCATACCTGTAAGCATGACGGAGGTTTTAAGCTCCGGTTTCAAGTCCTTACCTGCTTGCTTTATCAGATTATGCAATTCTACTAAAGTAGCTTCTTTATCAGACAGATGAAACTGCATAATAAACTTAGAGAATTCTGAGATAACCATTGCTTGTTGGCTTGCATCATGGGAATATCATTCCCGATGATTAATATGTCATCGACATATAATACAAGAAATACCACTACTTTTCCTGTAAACACAAGGCTCGTTTACATTTTTTATGAAGTCAAATTCTTTGATTGTCTCATCAAATCGTATATTCCAACTTCTGGAGGCTTTCTTGAGTCCATAAATGGATCTTTTAAGCTTGCATACTTTATTTTGATCATCCTTAGATACAAACCCCTCAGGTTGTGTCATATAGACTTCCTCTACGAGGTTCCCATTAAGGAAAGCTGTTTTGACATCCATTTGCCAAATCTCATAATCAAAGTGTGCAGCTAGTGCCAGTAAAATTCGAATGGAATTTATCATTGCAATGTAAGAGTTCAATCAAGTCCCAAGGATCACAAACATGCATAAAAACGAGTTGAATACTCAAAGGAGTAAGGCGGAATTCATACTCACATTGATGGGTTTTGATGGATGAAGAACAAGATGCGTTTTTTGGCTCCCTCCATAGAGCTCGGCAGTAGCTTTCCTTGACAGTGGGCTGTGCGATTTTGATCCTCTTTGAACCTCCAAGAATCGGCCATGCAAGACTCCATTGAAGCTCCAAGCTTCAAGCTTCCATGCTCAAAGATTTCGTTTCCCTATCACCTATGTATCACTCAAGGTGTGCTAGCACTTGTTCATCTTCCATTTTGCTTCTCAAAATTTCGGTGAAACCAGAAAAATGAGAGAAGAAATCGCACCATGCGTGAAGGAGATGAAGAAGAAAAAGAGAGGGAGAGGAAGAGTTACGTTTTTGCTCCAAAGCAAAAAACGTGTACTGTACGATGTTAGAGAGAGAGAAGAAATGCTTTTGTATATCTCATTTTTATTAATATTTACCAAGTAAATAAAATAAGACATATACTCAACTTTAATTCAAAAGTCAAAAAGGCAAGGAATAAAATAATGTTATATTCCATCTCAAGCCTTTTAAAAGCTTTCAATCATTGCACATCACTATTCACATCACATCTCTTCACTTTATTAAAGTGACAACATGTCATGTCACATCACTCAAAGTGACAAGTGATTTGACAATTGATGCGACTAGTGATTTGACGCTTGATGTGACTTGCGTGCCGCACTCGAATTCGAAATGCGAATGCGCTCGCAATCACTCTCGGGCTCGGGTTCGCTAATTCCAAATTAACGAATTTTCCGTCGCGTCGTAATTAAATGATTACGCCTAGCGAAATCACTATTCACGTCGCTAACGAATTAATTCTAAATTAATTCGTTCGCCCGAATTAAAATCTAATTTTAATTCCGCGTCGAAATCCAATTTCTAATAATATATCGAATATATTATTTTATCGATTAATTCCAAATTAATCGTTCTCTCTCTTTAATTAATATTTTATCCCAGATAAAATATCTCCGCAATTAATCCCAGATTAATTTTCTCTCTCATCGAATTAATCCCAGATTAATTCTATCTCTCTCTCTTCTAATTAATCCTAGATTAATTAAAGTGCGAGTTATACATCATCGGTGAATCTTCAGGAAGCGACCCATGAGATCTCCGGATATGTTGGCAGTAAATACGATCGTCGGACTGTCCGAACACGTAAGTACCTCGTACTACGTTTATATCGATTTACAAGACAAGGTTGGCTTCTAGCAAAGCGCCATGCCTACCCAATTCTCCAGAAATATTCTTACAGGAATATATAGATCTGTATCAAGCGTAGTATACCGTAGTATTGTGTATATCGGCCCAGTATCGGATAATCACGTGCTAGGGCTGGGGCTGGATAAGTGTCTGCCCCGTCCGAAGCACATGTCGGATGTCTGGTAACATAGTCTCTATAATCGGATATACATGACCTGGTCACAATATCCCGATTGGTTGCGCAACACTCAAGAGCACTAGTACCGTATCCTGCGTGACATCAACTCCAATATGACTGAAGTGATACTTCCGTCTTGACATCACACCCAATACACTACGACTCTCTGATAAACCCAGAAATGGTGTACACAGAACCCGTTTAAAGTCCCCTACCACCAAGACCAAAGTCTATCGATTATCATAAGTATTAGCGATGTAAGTCTCAGGTTAAGACCATACACACCTACCTTGATTTCGGCCTCCCATAGACACATAGTCATAATACCAATGGGATTCCGAGGGGTCTATCCAGAGCGAAGCTGTTTCCCGTACCATCGGTGAAACACGACCTCCTATCGCACTTGCATAAGTATCCAACACTTATATATATGAGAACTATGCCGTTGTGCCCTCACAAACGCGCACAAGTGCAATACTAGCCTATTCCGCATTATCGATGTCCAGTCTCGATAATACTACGGCTATGGATATTTAATGATTAAACCTTCGGGGACTGATACTGTCTCATATCATTCTCAGTCCAGGTACTAATCATAGGGACCTCTCTTCATTTATATATCTATGGTGATCTAATCACAAATGATGAGAGTGCAATTTCCTTGTCACATAGTTAATTTGCTACAACAACACAATGATCTGTGCAAATAGTGACGCTATGGGTCATTTTGTCCAACATGCAATAGGCGAGAAGGTTTCGTCATAGTCAATTCCTTGGATTTGGCTATAAACTTTCGCCACCAACCTAGCCTTATAGGTTTGGATGTTGCCTTCTGCATCAGTTTTACGCTTGTAAATCCACTTGCAGCCTATGGGTTTTATCCCTTCAGGTGCATCCACCAAGTCCCAGACATGATTCTGATACATAGAGTCTATTTCGGATTTCATGGCCTCAAGCCACTTGACTGAATCAATGTCACGCATTGCTTCGTCATAACTGGTGGGATCGTCATTATCAATGACCTGATCATGTTCCTCATCAATATGGAAACCATATCTTTCAAGCTCATGTCTTTCCCTACCAGACCTTCTAAGTTCATAACCTTGTGGTTGTTCCGTCGCTGCCCTTTTGAGGGGCCTGGGGTTTAGTTCTATATTAGTTTGTTTTTCTCCTACCTCATCGAGGTCAAGTCTACTCCCACTATGTTTCTTGAGAAGGAATTCATTCTTTGTTAGTTTGTAAGACATAGATACCATTTTTCAAAATACCATCTCCATATTTTATTTCATTGAAATAAATAGAACATTCATTACAACTTATTAGGCATGAAAAACCTTTATTACATAAAGAAGAAATTGAAATGATGTTCTTTACTAGAGAAGGTACATAAACACAATCTTCTAAGTCTAAAACTAAACCATTTGGAAAAACTAATGAATAAGTCCCCACACACAATGCGGTCAGTTTTGCTCCATTACCCATGCGTAAGTCAACCTCCCCATGACGGAGTCTCCTACTATTTCTCAGGCCCTGCACATTATTACACAAGTGAGTCCCACAACCGATGTCAAGCACCCATGTAGAAGGCTTAGAGTTTTGAGAATATAGTTCAATCATATACAACATACCTGAAGCATTGGGCTTCTTGACCTCTTGGGCTTCCCTAGCTTCCTTGGCTTTCAAGGATCTGCAGTCTTTCTTCCAATTACCCTTCTTTCCACAAAAGAAACATTTCTCATTTCCCTTTTTCTTCTCCACCTTACCATTAAGCATTAGGTGATCAGGAGCCTTGGCCTTGCCCTTATTTTTCTTTAGGCCTCATGGCTTCAGGTCCGTACCCGTAAGCATGACGGAGGTTTTGATCTCCGGTTTCAAGTCATTCTCTACTTACTTTATCAGATTGTGAAATTCTGCTAAAGTAGCTTCTTTATCAGACAGATGAAACTGCATAATAAAGTTAGAGAAGTCTTTATGTAAGGACTGAAGAATTAGATCGTGACCTATCTCATGATCCATGATGAACCCGAGGTTGGCCAATTTTTCAATGTGGCCAATCATCTTAAGCACATGTCCACTAACAGATCCTTCATTATACCTTATTTGGAATAAGGCACATGACACTTGGAATCTCACGGTATAAACGAAAGTTACATACAACTCCTTCAAGTGAAAGATGATGGTTTGAGCATCCATATCTTCATGAGCTTTCTGAAGTTCATCCGACATAGAGCCAAGCATTATGCAAACTATTTGCTCATCATCATCGACGTGTTTCTTCCAAGCATCAAATGTATTTTGGTCAGCATCTTCTGCGGGTTCAGGGGGAAATGGTCTTTCAAGAACATAGAAAATCTTTTCTTGTCGTAAGACAATTTTAAGGTTTCTAAACCAGTCATTGTAGTTGTCCCCTTTGAGCTTATGCTCATCAAGGATGGAACGAAGTGATACTCTTTTTTCCATTTGAATGTTTGTGAAATATTTTAACCCACATGTTAAGAGAGAATGTTAAAATTAGGAATATGTTTTCATTAATGTTTCATAATAACATGGGCTTTTAATATTATGAAGTTGCTCCCACTCAATTGTTTTAAAATTTTAAGCAAATCGTATCAACCCCAATATGATGGATTTCTTGTGGGCAAGGATCCCATTATCATCATTTCATAACTCCGACTAGGGCCGGTCGTTATAAAATACGATAATTAGGTAGGTTCTCATCCAATTTATGATATAAATCACAATTCCTTGATCATTGGGTTGGGCAATCAAACATGACATAGCTTATGCTAGTCCTTGTGGACACCCAATCTTTGCCACTAAGTTATAAGACCACGCCTAAGGGTCGCTACGTCTTATGACTCAGAAAAGTCAAACCATTGTCAATAGTACGATTTAGGGACAAATTGGTATTGGTCAGTCTGGTAAAGCCTAGTCCTGCCAATACGGTTTAAGCCTTTTGGGTCTATACTTTACAATGGGAGGAAAATTTTAGACTTAAATTATTATTGAGGATTTTATCAAGTTTAAGTGAATAACTGTCAAATGGATTCCTAATTGAAAATTCCCCAGAGGGAGGGTGGAACGAACTCTCTTAAATACCCTTACCTCTTAGGCTCTTATTGTTGTTGGGTTTCTAGTTAGTCCCAAGATTGATTTCAAGCAAGAAACATGTGTGAATACTCATAAAAGTATGGCAGAATCATACTTACATTGATCAGCTTTGCGATGCGACGAACACAAAATCCTTCAAGCTCCTTGAACTCTCAGCTTTGGCCTCTTTGTGTTCCTTTTAATTTTCGGTCATCCCTTCATGTGTGCTCCAAGCTCCAAGCTTTGCAAATGGTGATTCCAAGCTCAAGGGTTTGTTTCCCTATCATCTTTGGATGACTCTTCATGTGCTAGCATTAGAAAATTTGCCACAAATCTTCCATCTTTCTTCTTATTATTCTCGGCCTTGCCAAGAAAATTGGGAAAGAAGCATTTTGGCCCTTGGCCGAATAGAAGGGAGAGAAGAAGAGAATGTGTGTTGTGTGTTGGTTATTTGATTTCCAAAATCAAAATAAAACACATACCAAAATTTTGTAAAAGCCTTTCAAAAAGTCAACAAAATTTGGAGCCAAAATGGCAATAAATGCCATCAACCACTCATGTCACTATTCACATCAATCAATGATGACAAGCATCACTTCACTCAAAGTGATGTGACTTCCATCACTTGATTGACTAGTGATTTGACGCTAGATGTGACTTGTGGGCCGCACTTGAATTCGAAATACGAGTGGGCCCGCAAACACTCTCGGGCTCGGGTTCACTAATTCCGAATTACCAAATTTTCCGTTGCGACGTAATTAAATCAAATTTAATTAAATAATTATGCCTAGCAAAATTACTATTCACGTCGCTAACGAATTAATTCTAAATTAACTCGTTCGCCCGAATTAAAATCTAATTTTAATTCCGCGTCGAAATCTAATTTCGTATAATATATCGAATATATTATTTTATCGATTAATTCCAAATTAATCGCTCTCTCTCTTTAAATAATATTTTATCCCAGATAAAATATCTCCGTAATTAATCCCAGATTAATTTTCTCTCTCTTATAATTAATCCCAGATTAATAAAGTGCGAGTCATACGTCATCGGTGAATCTTCGGGAAGCGACCCATGAGATCCCCGGATATGTTGGCAGTAAATCCGGTCGTCGGACTATCCGAACACGTACGTACCTAGTGTTGGACAATTATGACCCATAGCATCACTATTTGTACAGATCATGGTGTTATTGTACAAATTAACTATGTGACAAAGGAAATTGCCCTTTTATCATTTGTAATTAGATTAGCAAGATGTAAAAATGATAGAAGGTCCATATGATTAGTTCCGAATTGAGATGATATGAGACAGTATCAATCCATAAAGGTTTAATCATTAAATATCCCTAGTCAGAGTATTATCGAGATTGGACATCGATAACGCGTAAAAGACTAGTATTACACTTGTGCGAGTTATGGGAGCATAACTGCATAATTCTCATATATTTGGGTATAGGATACTCATGCAAGTGTAATAGGAGGTTGTGTTTACCGATGGTACGGAAACAGCTTCGCTCTGGATAGACCCCTCGGAATTCCATTGGTAGTATGACTATGTGTCTATGGAAGTCCGAATCAGGGTAGGTGTATTTGGTCTTAACCTGAGACTTGCACCGCTAATACTTGCGACAATCAATATACTTTGGTTTTGGTCGTCCAGTGCTTTAAGAGGTTCTGTGTACGCCTCTTCTGGGTATATTGAGAATCGTAGTGTATTGGGTGTGATGTCAAGACGGAAGTATCACTCCAGTCATAGTGGAGATGATGATCACGTAGGATACGGAACTTGTGCTCTTATGTACTGCAGTTATCGGGATAATATGACTAGATCATGATTATCTGATTATAGAGACTAGTTACCAGAGATCTGATATGTGCTTCGTACGGGGCAGACACAATTCCAGCCCCAGACCTTGCACGTGACATCCGATGCTGGATCGTAATACGCAATACTACATATATTACGCCTGATATAGATCACATATTCCTATAAGAATATTTCTGGAGAATTGGGTAGGCATGGTGCTTTGCTAGAAGCCAACCATGTCTTGTAAATCGGTAAAAATGTAGTACAAGGTACGTACGTGTTCGGATAGTCCGACGACCGGATTTACTGCCAACATATCCGGGGATCTCATGGGTCGCTTCCCGAAGATTCACCGATGACGAATGACTCGCACTTAATTAATCTAGGATTAATTATTAAAGAGAGAAAATTAATCTGGGATTAATTACGGAGATATTTTATTTGGGATAAAATATTATTTAAGGAGAGAGAACGATTAATTTGGAATTAATCGATGAAATAATATATTCGATATATTATACGAAATTGGATTTCGACGCGGAATTAAAATTAGATTTTAATTCGGGCGAATGAGTTAATTTAGAATTAATTCGTTAGCGACGTGAATAGTAATTTTGCTAGGCATAATTATTTAATTACGTCGCAACGGAAAAATTCGATAATTCGGAATTAGCGAACCCGAGCCCGGGAGTCTTTGCGAGCCCACTCGCATTTTGAATCGAGTGGGGCCCACTTGTCACATCAGTTGTCAAATCACTTGTCATATTTAGTTGCTTTTGGTGATGGGTTTTGGTGACAATGATGATAACTTGTTTTACACTCCAATTTGTGTAAGAAATTAAATGACAAATACCAAATATTTGGTAGAACATTTTTAATTGGTTTTTGAAATTAATTTTTACACACAACACTTTTGACTTTCCTCTCTCATTCTTCTCTCCACTCTCTCGGCCTTGGGCATTTTCTTCTCCAAATTTTCTGCATTTGCCGTGAAGGAGGAGAAGAAAAGGGAAAGATTTACGGCAAAATTTTCCGAGGTGCTAGCACACTTTAGGAGTCTTCTGAAGGTGATAGGGAAACCCACCCGTGGGCATGGAATGCACACCAAGCTTGGAGCTTGAAGGACCGAAAATGGAGCACAAAAATTGGATCAAAACCGAGAGCTTCTTGGACTTAAAGCTTGAAGATTTTTGTTGTTCCTCGCATCGCATAACCGATCAATGTAAGTATGATTCCGCCATACCTCTTTGAGTATTCAAACATGATTTCATTGCTTGAATTGATCCCGGGACTATAGTAGAAACCCAACAACTAGTACTACATTTTTACCGATTTACAAGACATGGTTGGCTTCTAGCAAAGCACCGTGCCTACCCAATTCTCCAGAAATATTCTTATAGGAATATTTGATCTATATCAGGTGTAGTATAAGTAGTATAGCGTATTACGATCCAGCATCGGATGTCACGTGCAAGGCCTGAGGCTGGAATTGTGTCTGCCCAGTACGAAGCACATATCGGATCTCTGGTAACTAGTCTCTATAATCAGATAAACATGACCTAGTCATAATATCCCGATAGCTGCAGCATAAAGAGCACCAGTTTCGTATCCTACGTGATCATCATCTCCACTATGACTGGAGTGATACTTCCATCTTGACATCACACCCAATGCTTGAATTGATCCCGGGACTATGGTAGAAACCCAACAATGGTATCAGAGCCATTTTGAGCATGAAATTGAAATTAGGGTAAAATTGGGCAAAATTGATTTTAGCATGTTTGAGTGAAATTGATTGTTTGAGTATGCTTAAATTATGATAACATAGTGTTATGCATGATCAATTTCATGAAAATTGAGTTGGATCAAATTTTCCCCAATATTGAGGCTTGGCCGAAACTTTGAGGTTGCCCTAAGTCATTGTATTTTTTGATTTTGATCGTTGGATGAGTTGAAATCATTTGGGAAATGTTAATTTGAGATTTAATTGGATTAAATTTGGAATTGGACATAAAACCCTAAATGTCGTGACATTGAAGCATGTAAAATGAGTTGATTTTTTGATTCAAGTGTGTTGGACATAAGTTGATGATGATTAGCATAATTAATTGTGTAAATTGATGTTTTGGAAATGTTAATTTGGTTAATTAATTATGGCTATACACTTTAGGTTAATTAAATTATGAAATTTGGAATTTTGGTAATTTAATTAATTGGGCCAAATTTGGAATTGGGCTTGTAAGGTTGTAATTGGGCTTAATGGGCTTGGTTGGGCCAAGTTTGGTTTAGGCTAATTGGTTGGATCCAATTGGGCCCAAAACCATATCCATAAAGTCCAAATATGACTTAATGGACCTTTAATTTTAATTGGGCCTAATGGGCCTAAATTGGTTTCTTGGCAAATAAGGGTGATTCCTTAAATGGGCTTTGGTATTTGGGTTTGACCCATATTGACCAAAAGTCCATGCCTTATAAAATTAATTAAAAGCCCATTGGACATTAATTAAATTAACGTTGTATGTTAATTGGGCTTTGAGACCCGTAACGATTAGATTTGGAATCTAAGTCGTAAAGGCACATTAAAAAGTGTAATTGTTTAATTTGGAATTAAATAAAGAATTAGTATTAAATACAAATTAAATTGGATTTAATGTTGTAGTTTAATATAATTCGTGAATTCATACTTTGAGTACTTATTCACAATACGAGTTTGACTCACGCAAAATCAAATCGTTGTTTGAACATTGGATGGTCATTAATTTTCAGATTAATTAATTGGATTAGATTGATTGATAACATGCTTGTGTGAATACATGGATGCGATGTATAAATAATGCATATCGGATGGATATTAGATGGGTGAGGGCAATTTTGGAAATTTTTGTAATAAATTTAGAATTTATTAATTGGAACTGTGTGTCCAGCCTATTACCTCTTGACTCCTTGTATTTCTCTTCTCACCTATTCCCCTCAATGTAAATGAGGTTTCTTTAGAAGTGTTATGTAATCGGGTAGAAGTAATACTTGTGCTAGCGGGAGAGAGGAAAGCGAGAGATTTGTTCTAGGAACAATGTTTAAGTATCCATCCGCATATGATTATTATTTTATTTATACGCTCCTTATTATGTGTTTAGAATGCATGTTTAAGGGTGTATGATGATGGACCTTAACAAAGATAATTAATTGGTTGCCAATTACTCGAAAAACCCTCACCACATATTAAGCGTTTTTCCTTCCATTGAGTGATTCTTACTCAAGATCCAAGATTGGCATTGGTTTGTTGGCCAAAGTCAAGTGATTTGTTGGCCAAAGTGGTCACGCTTAACTGGGATCATTAAGTTTGTTGTGCCAAAGCCAAGGCTTAATTGATTCAGAGGAAAAAGGTTAGGGAATATATTTGATATATTGGCATATATAGGATATATGTTTCGGACTTGGATGTCCACCTACTGGATCTAGGAATTGGATGGGATCCAGTTGATCTTAGAGATCTACCTAGTTAATTATCATACAATTTGTTGGCCAAAGTCAAGATTGTGTGTTATTTAACGGGATCCTAGCCCATTAGGAAACAAGGTTTTTCGAGTACTCCATAGAGGGTTAGAGGCTCGCCGAAAAATAGTGGGAGGTAAGTATTAAATTTGCAATATTCGTTTAGTTACTTGCCATACGCGCTCATTCCAATTTTTCGTCATATAAATTAATATATTAGTTGGACTAATATTTAATCGTTGTTTTAATTAAACAGTTGGACTGTATTCAAACTATTTCAATTAATAGTTGATTTTATAATTGGATTATAGTAATCAATAAAATTGAATTTAATCAATTAAATTTTAGTTGATTATATAGTTAGACTATAGTAATCATTATAATCAATAGTACCTAAAATCGTTGATTGGATAGTTGGACTATAGCAATCAAGATAAATGAAAGATTAGTGTTTAAAACATAATCTTGGGTGAAAATGTTATTAAACGACTTTAATTTTCAAATTGGGAATAAAACTTCAGGATAGTCCTGGAAACTGAGAAGTTATTCTATTTGATAGAACAACCTCTCGAACCTAAGCCCGAAGTTGAGCAAATAGTAGAGCATGATCTTTGGAAGATTCATGTGATGATAACTTAAGTGCTTAATCCATTATGCTTGCCAAATAGACTCCTTAATTTCTTAATCAGAACTAAGGATTAGATAATTATAGTATGATATTGAAATTGAAGGATCTTCATAGATCTATCCTTAGATCTTAGAAGTACTAAATTGCAATAGTAAACTCTTGGAGAGTTAATGGTTATACTCAACGAGACAAAGCCAAAGTTTGCAATAAGGCAAGAAGCGCAAGGCGCATCTTACTTCGACATCCCAGAAAGCCAAGGCTTGGCCAAAGGCTTCTGGGGTGTGGAAAATGGGGCAAAGGCAAAATCATTATAATCTTCTTGGAAGATAAATGACATATCCCAAGATATCTGCCTAAACTGTGGCAAACGGGGTCACTGAAGCGTGACTGCCATATGGACAAGGCAGACATGAAGGAATTGAAGACGGGCAAGGCTCCGGTTTCAAATATGTTTGTCATAAACATGTTCACTACTAGTATTAAAATTGGATTTTAGATACTGAGTGTGGTGCATAGATATGTACTGATGTGCAGAATCTGCTGACAAGCAGGATACTGACTTCAGATGAGATTGATCTGCGAATCAGAAAAGGGACGAGAGTCGCTGTTTTAACCGTAGATACCTAAGTTTAGGAACTACCCTTCGGGTATGTACTTAAATTAGGAAACTGTTAAAATGCAACTAGTTTGAATGGAAACATTATCTCTATATCAGGGTTTAACCCGTTGCGGGTTTACCTTTATATTCTAGAACACTAAAGTATTTTGTTTTATAAAGATGATATTGAGATACACACATTAGATGTGAATAACAGTATTTATATTTTGAATATAAATAAATCTCAAACATATGACATGACAAATAAATAGCTCAAACTGATTTAATCAGTTGAGATTTATAAATGGCATTGTTGTCTGGGACACAATAAACAAGACTCGTATATCCACACTTTCGAAGAGTGGGTACTAGGACAGATTTGATTCTATTCAAATAATGTCTACGAATCTAGTTTATAGGTAAAGTGCCTAAAGTGCCTTTTACTTGGTAAAAGTGCAAGTGCCACCGATCTATTAGCCCTTGTTCATAGTGACGTAAGTGGGCCCATGTCTAGCTAGGCTAGAGGTGGATATGAATGTTTCGTGACCTTTACGGATGTGGCATCGTGTTATGGTTATGTGTTTCTTTTGAAACACGAATCAGAAACTTTTGATTAATTCAAAGAGTTTCGACACGAAGTAGACAAACAGATCGGCTAAAGTATTAAAAAGTCATGGTTAGACCATGACGGAAAATACTTAAGCAATAAGTTTCTCATATACTTGAAAGAGTATAATATTCTTTCAATAAGGACTCCTCCCGGAACACGTCAATTTGACGGTGTATCCGAACGGAGAAACCAAATTTTGTTGGACATGATAAGGTTAATCATGAGTCACTCTGAGCTACCATTTCCTTCAAAGGATACGCATTAATCAGTGCAAAACTTATTTTGAATAAGGTTTCATAAAAATTTGTTTGACAGACTTCATATTAGATATGAACAGGAAAGAAACCGGGTTTTCTCATTCCTGTAGATTTGGGAATGCTGGGCATATGTTTGGATGATACCAAACTAGAACCCAAATCGGATAAGTGCCTAAGTTGTTGGTTATCCTAGGGAAACCTAAGTATAGTACTTATACAACTCACAAGAGAACAATGTAATTGTTGCTCGCCATGCAGTTTTCCTAAGAGGAATACCTATATGCAGTGGTAAGTGGGAAGAAAGTAAAACTCAATGAAAATCGAAGTAATACTATTCGAGGCACCGATTCCTTTATGGAACACTAATAGTTCATCAGGGATGAAACTATACCAATAATCTTCGAATACACAAGAACCGCGTAAGTCAGAGAGAGTCAGAAAATAACCTAAGAGGTATGAGTTTCTGATCTCACCTCATAAAGATGTCAATCTTATTGAGGAATACGAACTGACTACGTATGAGGAAGTGATACAAGGTATCGACTCCCTATTATGGCAAAGTGCCATGAAGTTCGAAATGGATTCCATGTAAACCAACCAAGTTTGGATACTAGTCGATGTACCAGAAGGCATTGTGCATATTGGTACTATATAAGTCTTCAAGGAAGACATACGTTGAAGGCAACATACCAATGTACTAAGCTAGGCTTGTAACGAAAAGGTATCGTTATCAACAATATGTCGATTACGACGAAACCTTTTATTCGTTGCCATTGTTAAATCCATTTGGATAATGCTTGCTGATGCTGCATGTTTCATTTATGAAATATGGCAGCTGAACGTCAAAATCGCTTTCCTTAACGGAAACCTTTTGGAGGATGTTTACAACATTCTGACGATTTTTTCATACCAAAATGAGCAAACAAGGTTTGCAAGTTAATTCGATCCATGGATGGATTGAAGCAAGCATTGCGTTCTTGGAATTATCGTTTTGATGTAATCATAATGGTATATGATTTAATTCAAAACGAAAATGATTCTTGTGTATATAAGGAGGTTAGTGGGAGCGCACTGACAATGAATGTCATAAGTAATGATGATATGTCATTTCTTGGAAATGATATTCCCATAAAACTATCGGTGAAAGCTTGGCTTTCATGAAAATTCTCCGTAGAATTCTTGGGAGAGACAACTTTATTCTAGGAATAAAGATCTACTGGGATAGATCTAAAAGTTGTTGATACTCTTCGAGAACTCGTACATTGTAATAAATGTACGCGACCTGGTGTCTCATATACTTTGAGCATATGGAGTCATAATCGGGCCAATCCATATGATAGTCATTGGATTGATGTTAAGAACATCCTTAAGTATCTTAGATGAACTAAGGATGCTGTCTTATATTATGGAGAAGAAGAACTTGAAGTGACTAGGTTCACCCTTGCAAGTTTCCTAACCGATAAGAACGACTATAAGTCGTAAGAAAGGTACTATACAGTTTGAATAACGGAACAGTGAGCTGGAAATCTTCCATGTAAGATATTGTTACCGAATAAACAAAAAAGCGGAATATTGCTGCAGCTGAGGCAGCAATAGAAGCCTTTTGGATCGATAATAAATCTAATTAGATTAGATGTAGTTCTGTTAGCAGCTGAGCTAGGCTACAGTACAGGCTAAAGAATTAATGGTCTCATCAACGATCCGGATATATACTTCAAATATTCATCTGATTCGTTCGGATCATACATCGTGGCGATGTGATGATCGAATAAATCGCATCAGATGATAACCATGCAAATCCGCTAATGAAAGCCTTTCCTCAGCAGAAATTTGAGCGAACCGTACATAGTTCAGGTGTGGGACACTTGAGAGATTGGCTATAGGCCAAGTGGGAGATTGTTGGACAATTATGACCCAAAGCATCACTATTTGTACAGATCATGGTGTTGTTGTACAAATTAACTATGTGACAAAGGAAATTGCCCTTTTATCATTTGTAATTAGATTAACAAGATGTATAAATGATAAAAGGTCCATATGATTAGGTCCACCTATTACACTTGCATGAGTATCATATACCCAAATGTATGAGAACTATGCCGTTATGCTCCCACAACGCGCACAAGTGTAATACTAGTCTATTCCGCATTATCGATGTCTAATCTCGATAATACTACGACTAGGGATATTTAATGATTAAACCTTCGTGGATTGATACTGTCTCATATCATCTCAATCCGGAACTAATCATAAGGACCTTTTATCATTTATATATCTTGGTAATCTAATTACAAATGATAAAAAGCAATTTCCTTTGTCACATAGTTAATTTGTACATCAACATCATGATCTGTAGAAATAGTGATGCTATGGGTCATAATTGTCCAATAATCTCCCACTTGGCCTATAGCCAATCACTCAAATATCCTACACCCGAACTATGTACGGTTCGCTCAAACTTCTGCTGAGGAAATGCTTTCGTCAGCGGATTTGCAGTGTTATCATCTGATGTGATTTATTCGATCATCACATCGCCACGATGTATGATCCGAACGAATCAGATGAATATTTGAAGTATATATCCGGATCGTTGATGAGACCATTAATTTTTTAGCCTGTACTGTAGCCTAGCTCAGCTACTAACAGAACTACTCCTAATCTGATTAGGATTATTATAGATCCAAAAGGCTTCTATTGCTGCCTCAGCTGAAGCAATAATCCACTTTTGTTGTTTATTCGGTAACAGTATCTTGCTTGGAAGATTTCCAGCTCACTGTTCCGTTATTCAAACTATATAGTACCTTTATTACGACTTATAGTCATTTTTATCGGTTAGGAAACTTGCTACAGTGAACCCAGTCACTTCAAGTTCTCCTTCTCCATAGTATAAGAAAGCATCCTTAGTTCATCTAAGATACTAAAGGATGATCTTAACATCAATTCAGTGACTATCACTTGGATTGGCCTGATTGTGACTCCATATGCTCAAAGCATATGAGACACCAGGTCGCGTACATATTTTTCAATGTACGGTTTCTCGGAGAGTGCTAACAATTTTTAGATCTATCCCAGTAGAGCCTTATTCCTAGAATAAAGGTTGTTTCTCCAAAGAATTCTACGGAGAATTTTTTATGAAAGCCAAGCTTTCACCGATTTTATTATGGGAAATATCATTTCCAAGAAATGACATATGTCATTATTACTTAAGACATTCATTGTCAGTGCACTCCCACTAACCTCCTTATATACACAAGAATCATTTTCGTTTTGAATTAAATCATACACCATTATGATTACATCAAAATGATAATTCCAAGAACGCAATGATTGCTTCAATCTATAAATGGATCGAATTAATCTTGCAAACCTTGTTTGTTTGTTTTGGTACGACAACACCGTCAGGATGTTGTAAACATCCTCCAAAAGGTTTACATTTAAGGAAAGTGATTTTGACGTTCAACTGCCATATTTCATAAATGAAAAATGCAGCATTAGCAAGCATTGTCTGAATGGATTTAACCATGGCAACAGTTAAAAGGTTTCGTCGTAATCAACACAATGTTGATAATGATACCTTTTCACTACAAGCCCAGCTTAGTACGTTGGTATGTTGCCTTCCATGTATGTCTTCCTTGAAGACTTACATAGTACCAATAGGCACAATGCCTTCTGGAACATCAACCAGCGTCCAAACTGAGTTGGAATACATGGAATCCATTTCGGACATCATGGCACTTTGCCATAATTGGGAGTCGATACCTTGTATCACTTACTCATACGCAGTCAGTTCGTATTCCTTAATAAGATTGACATCTTTATGAGGTGAGATCAGAAACTCATACCTCCCAGGTTGTTTTCTGACTCTCTCCGACTACTGCGGTTCTTGTGTATTCGAATATTATGGTACAGTTTCATCCCTGATGAACTGTTTGTGTTTCGTTAAGGAATCGGTGCCTGAAACAGTATTACTCCGATTTTCATCGAGTTTTACTTTCCTTCCACTTACCACTGCATATCGGTATTCCTCTTAGGAAAACCACATGGCGAGCAAAAATTACATTGTTCTCTAGTGAGTTGTATAAGTACTATACTTTGGTTTCCCTAGGATAACCCACAACTTAGGCACTTATCCGATTTGGGTTCTAGTTTGGTATCATCCAAACGTATGCCCAGCATTCCCAAATCTTCAGGAATGAGAAAACCCAGTTTCTTTCATGTTCATATATAATATTAAGTCTGTCTAACAGATTTTTATGGAACCTTATTCAAAATAAGTTTTGCACTGATTAATGCGTATCCTTTGAAGGAAATGGTAGCTCAGAGCGACTCATGATTAACTTTATCATGTCCAACAAAATTTGGTTTCTCTGTTCGGACACACCGTCAAATTGACGTGTTCCGGGAGGAGTCCTCATTGAAAGAATACTATACTCTTTCAAGTAATTGAGAAACTTATAGCTTAAGTATTTTCCACCACAGTCTAACCGTGACGGTTTAATACTTTAGCCAATCTGTTTGTCTACTTCGTGTCGAAACTCTTTGAATTTATCAAAAGTTTCCGATCAGTGTTTCACAGGAAACACATAACCATAACGCGATGCCACATCCGTAAAGGTTTCGAAGTATTCATATCCACTTCTAGCCTAGCTAGATATGGGCCCACTTACGTCACTATAAACGAGGGCTAACAGATCGGTGGCACTTACACTTTTACCAAGTAAAAGGTGTTTTAGGCATTTTGCCCAATAAACTAAATTCGTAGACATTATTTGAATAGAATCAAATCCGTCCTAGTATCCACCCTTCAAAAGTGTGGATATACGAGTCTTGTTTAATGTGTCCCAAACAACAATGCCACTCATAAGTCTCAACTGATTAATTCAGTTTGAGCTATTTGTTTGTCATGTTATATGTTTGAGATTTATTTATATTCAAAATATAAATATTGTTATTCACATCTAATGTGATTATCTCAATATCATCTTTATAAAATAAAACACTTTAGTGTTCTAGAATATAAAGGTATTCCCTCAACGGGTTACACCCTGATATAGAGATAATGTTTCTAGTCAAACTAGTTACATTCTAACAGTTTCCTAATTTAAGTACACACCCGAAGGGTAGTTCCTAAACTTAGGTTTCTACGGTTTCAAACAGCGACTCTCGTCCCATTTCTGATTCACAGATTAATCTCAACTGAAGTCAGTATCCTGCTTATCAGCAGATTCTGCACACCAATACATATTTATGTACAACATCCAGTATCTAAAATCCATTTTTAATACTAGTTGTGAACATGTTTATGACAAATATGGTTGAAGCCGGAGCCTTGCCCCTCTTCACTTCCTTCATGTTTGCCTTGTCCATACGGCAGTCACGCTTCCAGTGACCATGTTTGCCACAGTTAAGGTAGACATCTTGGGATATGTCCTTTATCTTCCCATAAGATTATAATGACTTTGCCTTTGCCCCTTTTCCACACCCCAGAAGCCTTTGGCCAAGCCTTGCCTTCTGGGATGTCGAAGTAAGATGCGCCTTGCGCTTCTTGCCCTATTGCAAACTCTAGCTTTGTTTCCTTGAGTATAGCCATTAACTCTCCAAGAGTTTTCTATTGCAATCAGTTCTTCTAAGATCTAAGGATAGATCAATGAAGATCCTTCAATTTCATTATCATACTATAAGGATCTAATCCTTACTTCTGATTAAGAAATTAAGGAGTCTTTGCGGCAAGCATAACGGATTAAGAACTAAAGTTATCATCAAATGAATATTCCAAATATCATGTTCTACTATTTGCTCAACTCCGGGCTTAGGCTCGAGACGTCACTCTATCAAATAAAGTAATTTCTCGGTCCTCAGGACTATCCTGAGATTTTATTCTCAATTTGAAAATTAAAGTTGTTTAAAGAACATTTTCTCCCAGGATTATGTTCTAAACGCTAATCTTTCATTTATCTTGATTCCAATAGTCTAACTATCAAATCAACGATTTTAGGTACTATTTATTATAATGATTACTATAGTCTAACTATTTAATCAACTATAATTTAATTGGTTTAAATTCAAATATATTGATTACTATAATCCAATTATATAATCAACTATAATTGAAGTAGTTTGAATACAGTCCAACTGTTTAATTCAAACAACGATTAAATATTAGTCCAACTAATATATTAATTTGATGACGAAAAATTTGAAATGAGCGTGTATTAGCAAGTAACTAAACGAAAATTGCAAATTTAATACTTGCCTCCCACTACTTTTCGGCGAGTCTCTAACCCTATGTGGAGAGTACTCAGGAAACCTTGTTTCCTAGTGGGCTAGGATCCCGTTAAATAACACACAATCTTGACTTTGGCCAACAAATTGTATGATAATTAACTAGGTAGATCTCTAAGATCAATTGGATCTCATCCAATTCCTAGATCCAGTAGGTGGACATCAAAGTCCGAAAAATATATCTTATATATGCCAATATATCCAATATATTCCCTAACCTTTTTCCTCTGAATCAATTAAGCATTGGCTTTGGCAAAACAAACTTAACGATCCCAGTTAAGCGGAACCCATTGACTATGGAAAGCTTCGTAATCGATGTCGATGGACAAGAATTGATCTTGACTTTGGCCAACAAATCACAACTTGGACAAGACACCAATATGGAACAAAGCCTTCATGATTCAAACACATCCGCGACGGACAAAGTTCTTGACTTTGGCCAAAAAACCAGTGCCAATCTTGGATCTTGAGTAAGAATCACTCAATGGAAGGAAAAACGCTTAATAAGTGTTGAGGGTTTTTTCGCGTAATTGGCAACCAATTAATTATCTTTGTTAAGGTCTCATCATCATACACCCTTAAACATGCATTCTAAACACATAATAAGGCGCGTAAAAATAAATATAATAATGATATGCGGATGGATATTTAAACACATTGTTCCTAGAACAAATCTCTCCATTTCCTCTCTCCCGCTAGCACAAGTATTACTTCTACCCGATTACATAACACTTCTAAAGAAACCTCACTTACATTGAGGGGAATAGGTGAGAAGAGAAATACACAGAGTCAAGAGGTAATATGCTGGACACGCAGGTCCAATTAATATATTCTAAATTTATTACAACAATTTCCAAAATTGCCCTCACCCATCTAATATCCATCCGATATACATTATTCATACATCGCATCCATGTATTCAAACAAAGCATGTTATCAATCAATCTAATCCAATTAATTAATCTGAAATTAATGACCATCCAATGTTCAAACAACGATTTGATTTTGTGCGAGTCTGACTCGTTTTGTGAATAAGTACTCAAAGTACGAATTCTCGAATTATATTAAACTACAACATTAAATCCAATTTAATTTGCATTTAATACTAATTCTATATTTAATTCTAAATTAAATAATTACACTTTTTAATGTGCCTTTACGACTTAGATTCTAAATCTAATCGTTACGGGTCTCAAAGCCCGATTAACATCCAATGTTAATTTAATTAAAGTCCAATGGGCTCTTAATTAATTTCTTAAGGCATGGATTTTTGGTCAATATGGGTCAAACCCAAATACCAAAGCCCATTTAAGGAATCACCCTTATTTGCCAAGAAACCAATTTAGGCCCATTAGGCCCAATTAATGTTAAAGGTCCATTAAGTCATAATTGGACTTTATGGATATGGTTTTGGGCCCAATTAGATCCAACCAATTAGCCTAAACCAAACTTGGCCCAACCAAGCCCATTAAGCCCAATTACAACTTCACAAGCCCAATTCCAAATTTGGCCCAATTAATTAAATTACCAAAATTCCAAATTTCATAATTTAATTAATCTAAAGTGTATGCCATAAATAATTACCCAAATTAACATTTCCAAAACAATAATTTACTCAATTAATTATGCTTATGATCATCAAAACATGTCCAACACATTTGAATAAAAAATCAATCATTTTCCATGCTACATCATTCATGGCATTTTAGGGTTTTCTTTGTCCGATTCGGTTTCAATCCAATTAAATCCTCAATCAACATTACACAAATGATTTCAACTCATCCAATGATCAAAATCAAAAATCACCATGATATTAGGGCATCTACTAGTTTCGGCCAAGCCAAATTATTGGGGAAAATTTGATCCAATTAAATTTTCATCAAATTGATCTTGCATAACACTATGTTATCATCATTCAAGCATATTCAAACAATCAATTTTTCTCCAAACATGCTCAAATCAAATTTACCCAATTTTACCCTAATTTCACTTTCATGCTTAAACAAGGTTCAAGATATCATTGTTGGGTTTCTAGTTAGTCCCAATATCGATTTCAAGCAAGAAACATGTGTGAATACTCATAAAAGTATGGCGGAATCATACTTACATTGATCAGCTTTGCGATGCGACGAACACAAAATCCTTCAAGCTCCTTGAACTCTCGGCTTGGCCTCTTTGTGTTCCTTTTAATTTTTGGTCATCCTCCATGTGTGCTCCAAGCTCCAAGCTTTGCAAATGGTGATTCCAAGCTCAAGGGTTTGTTTCCCTATCATCTTTGGATGACTCTTCATGTGCTAGTGTGGGAACACAGAAACTGGGCGACGCATGCTGTCCCGGGCTCGCGGCCCGGTCGGGAGTACGGAGTAGCCACGGGGGACTAAACCGGAGTATAATGGAGTCGCCACCCGGTGTGAACCGGGAAAATGAGATTTAAGGCCGCACTCACCCCTCGCAAGGGAAGACCTTAAACCGTTGGGTTCGGAATGGTCCCTTACTTATGCCACTTGTAATGAAAGGATTTATATAATAATTTAATCAGGCTTAAGTAACACTTATTTCTAAGAATATCATGCTTCTAAATTCACATACATACATCAACAAGTTCATCTAAATTTATATGTAACACATATTCGAATTTGCATACAGCCTATTTGCATGTAATCTACATCTCAATTTGCATACATAAGAATTATCATACGGCAAGCATACAAGTTAATGAACGCATTGGTGGACACAGAAGCGTAAACAAATAGCATTCTTACTAGCATGCATATTAAGAACAGATATTTAAGCGCATAACAGAAGTAGACAACTAGAGAGGTAATACAAATGCATAACGTAAAAAAGGGGTAACTATGTGCTAAGATGGACATGTCGTAATGTGATGTAAGAGGATCTGATTACCGTAGGCGTTGGTGCAGCGTTCGTATATGCGTTCGAACGGTAAACAAAAGGTTCTCGTTCGAGTAGCGTTCGTATACGAGTTCGAACGGTAAACAGAAGGCTCTCGTTCGTGTAGCGTTTGTAAACGCGTTCGAACGGAAAGGAAACAGAATGCTCACGTTCGTATGGCGTTTGTGAACGCGTTCGAACAGAAATGAAATAGAATACTCACGTTCGTATGGCGTTTATGAACGCGTTCGAACGGAAATGAAACAGAATACTCACATTCGTATGGCGTTCGTGAACGCGTTCGAACGGAAATGAAATAGAATGCTCACGTTCGTATGGCGTTCGTGAATGCGTTCGAACAGGGATGAGACCTGATGCATGATAAGGCAAAAATGCATGCGCGTTCGAGTTGCGTTCGTAAACACGTTCGAACGGGAACAGACCTAATGCATGAAATGGGACGCAATACATAAATGACAAATAGTACCATGCGAGGCGCGGCGAAGCATCATGGTAAAGGATTTTAACCTCTTCAATTAGAGGACCTCTCATTGCACTTACTAAGCCCATGCACTTGATCGCATCATGCATACAAACATAAAGACAATCATATCAAACTAAGTATGCCCGATTGAACACATCTTACATCCAACCGAACACACATCAACCGGCGCGGAAAAGCATCGTGGTAAAGGGCTTTAACATCTCCCCATAGGGGATCTTTCATTCCACTTACTAAGCCCATGCGCTTGATTGAACCATGCATACAAAGAATTAAACACAATAATATCAGACTTAGTATGCCCGATTGAACGTATCTTGCATTCAACCAAATACGCATCAACCGGCGCGGCAAAGCATCGTGGTAAAGGGCTTTAACCCCTCCCCATAGGGGATCTTTCATACCACTTACTAAGCCCATGCGCTTGATTGAACCATGCATAAAAACATAAAGACAATCATATCAAACTAATTATGCCCGATTGAACACATCTTACATCCAACCGAACACACATCAATCGGCGTGGCAAAGCATCGTGGTAAAGAGCTTTAACCCCTCCCCATATGGGATATTTCATTCCACTTACTAAGCCCATGTGCTCGATTGAACCATGCATAAATAAGCAACATGCAGAATTCAAGTGACGAAAAATAAATAAACCAAAACAACACAAAACAAAAGAGGGTGCCGTTTACTCAAGCGGTACGTGGAGTTGTATCCCAAGTACAGACCGCACTACCATCCATTCGGATTCGACTACGGAATTTACGTCTGGGTTTCCATCCTATATACCACAAGAGACGACACTCTTCCATTCATCCAATACCCACAACAGACATCATACACAAACAAGATTTAACAAATAAGTAAAATACAATCAAAATAAATAACAAAAATCAAATAAAGATGAGTGTGAAAAGTACCCTCAGGTCTAACCTTTTAAATCACCTCTCGGATGTACGGCATATGGTCGTCGGAAGGGTGGTTGCTCCGCAACTCTTTCGGTTCACTGGTTCACTGCTCTCGTTCGTTGTCTCACTGTTTGGAGTCGTCGTTCTCCGTATTTTGCTGCTGCTTTTGACTCCGATTTGCTACTGTTCGGCCTCTGTTTTGCTGCTCACTGTTCAGGTCACCTGTTTTGACGTTTCAGCGGAGTGTTCCAAGTTTTTGTGTGGGTTCTTAGTGCAGTCTTGTGTGATTATTTTAAGGATTATGAATGCAGTTTTTTATGTTATTACTTTAAGGTTTATAGGGAATGTTTTAAGAGGATTTTGCTGCTGTATAGGGGGTGGTTTGGGCGTGATATTGCTACTGTTTTAGTGTTAAAGGGGCTGCTATATTATGGTATGATTTCGGCAATGGGAGAGTGAGGATGAAGAGAACTTTTTCTTGTTATTTTCTTGAGTGGCTATGGCTCTTGGTGTGTTTTGATTTGTGTATGAGCTAGGGGTTGGAAATTCTTTTCTTCTTTTATTTCTTGTGATGGGCGTGAACTAGGAGTGGGATGGCTTTGGTTAGGGGTTGTTTATATAGAGAAGGGTTAGGGCTTCACCTTATCTCACAAGGAAGGGATTTGGCATTAAATGAGGATTTGATTTGGTGTTGGACAAGGAAAGTCAAGGATTGTGGGGGGACAAATCTTAGCTAGATTAGGAAGTCAAAATATTTAATTGGTTATGATTGATTTTAATTAGGCATGACATCTTTTTAATTTAGTATGTGATTTGTTTAGTTAGGAAGTTAATATATTTGATTTATCTTAATTATGTATGATTATATTTTGTGTTTTATTTAATTGGTAAATGGTTTAGATATTTTATTTAATATTTAATGTTTAATTTAATTAAATTGGGATGTGTTTTATGGGCTTTGAAGAGCTAATTGGGCTTGGGTGTGAGGCTAGCAACAAAACCAGAATTACCGACACCGTTCGAACGCTTCCTCGAACGCGACACGAACGCCCGCAATCTGTTTGGCGTTCGAACGTATACATGAACGCAGCACGAACGAAAACAGTGAACCTTGTTTATTCTGAATTTCCCCTTCCGACCTCCGTTTCCCGCAATATCCTTAGCTAAAAAGGTAGTGCCTCCAACTGAGACTCATCATCGGGTTTCACATGTAAAAATGCAATGCCTACAGTCGCCCCCACTTTGATGGGACTTGTGTGATGTGCAACAGTGACAATCCTATAAAAGTTATGCAATGCATTTTCACTTACCTGGCTCGCCAACTGCCACTTGACTTTCCACGTGTTGAGTTGATTTGGGTGGTGAGGTGCTGCGACCCCTGGTTCATTCCCGAACCGTGTTGTGATGTGGTCCATTCCCGAACCGTTGCCGTAAGGTTGTCCATTCCCGAACCGTTACTGTGAGTTGTTCATTCCCGAACTGTTATCGTGAGGTGGTCCATTCCCGAACCGTTACTGTGAGGTGTCCATTCCCGAACTGTTACTGTAAGGTGGTCCATTCCCGAACCGTTACTGTGAGGTGTCCATTCCCAAACTGTTACTGTAAGGTGGTCCATTCCCGAACCGTTACTGTGAGGTGGTTCATTCCTGAACCGTGCTTTCATTCTTGGAGTGCCATTCCCGGCTTGTTCATTCCTGAACTGTATTTCCATTTTTGGAGTGTCATTCCCGGCTTGTTCATTCCTGAACTGTGTTTCCATTCTTGGAGTGCCATTCCCGGCTTGTTCATTCTTGAACTGTGTTTCCATTCTTGGAGTGCCATTCCCGGCTTGTTCATTCTCGAACTGTGTTTCCATTCTTGGAGTGCCATTCCCGGCTAAACTAATACTGATATTGGTGGGGGCCTGGCCCCTGAACTGATACTGATGTGGGCCTCGGCCCTGGGACTCATCCCCAAAACTGATGTTGAAGTGGGCCTCGGCCCTAACTGCTACTGATATGGGCCTCGCCCCCAGACTGATACTGACGTGGGCCTCGACCCTCGGGATTCATCCCAAACTGATACTGATGATATGGGCCTCGCCCATGTGATTCGTTCCTGAAGACTGCTGACATTGTACTGTTACTACTTCTGGTTGGCTTGCATTCGGCGCTTTCTTTTTTCTCCTTTGAAACCTGTTATTACAAAACAGAACAAACACGAAAGGATGCAAAATGTGTTACGTGTATGCATGCATGAATGTTCCTATCTCGTCGGGTTAGGTCTTCCTTCAATTCCCTTGGTGACTGCTTAGCCTTCTCTTCCTCAGACAAGCTACTTCTTCAATCTGTCTACGTTGATCGGCTCGGTGAACTAATTCCCTTCCAAGTCTGATATTTTCACTGGCTCTATTTCCCAAATTTCTGAATGTCTATCTTATCTTTTTTGTTTGCTTATTTCGAAGGTTCCCCGTGTTCATCACTGGATTCCATAGTACCAAGGTTGAATACTTTTCTCAAATATACTCATATTGCAGAAGAGTTTCAGCGAAATGAACGTCTTTATTATTGTTGAGGAAAAGAGTTCGAATAAGTAACAAAATCAATGTCATTTAAAAAAACTGGATCAAATAGACTAGGAGGAACATCTCCATCATCCGCAGCACTGCCTTCTTCCTCGGCCTATGGTTCTTCACTGTCATCCATGTAAGAAGCTTGAGGGTTTCTTTTCATGGGTTGGGTATTTTATGGGAATCTATGAGATCTTGAATTTCATGCCTGAGGCGGGTGCAATTGTCGGTGTCATGGCCATGTAGCTGGTGGAAGTGACAATAAAGGTTCACATTTATGTGTGGTGGTGGGGGGTGCGGAAATGGCTTGCCTTCTAAGGGTTTTAAGATTCCTTGTCCCTGTAACTTTTCAAATACCTTCGACAAAGGTCTACCAAGGTTGGAGAATTGCCGGTTCCTGATGGCAGCAACCTCGACAGTAGCGGGCTTAGTCTCAGAATACCCCCTAAAAGTCCGCCTATTCTGGCCATAGGACTTTCTGTTTTCAGCCTCCTCTTCCTCAATATCCATGACAGTTTCCCTCAACTGTCGAAAATCAGAAATCATCGAAGTCATCCTCCTCAGCTTACTATAAATAGAGGGCTTGGTGCCCTTGATGATCATTTTGATTTGGTCCTTCTCAGAGGGCCGAGTCTGCATTTTCAGAAGCTGGCTTCTCCAGCGGTCTACATACTCCTTGAAGCTTTCTTCCGGCTTCTGCTTAGTGTTCTCCAAATCACGGAGTGACAAGTCAATTTCTAAGTCTGTAACATACTGCTTCAGAAAGCATCAGCTAGTTCCTTCCAATCTTCATTAACATTCTTCTCAAGGCTATGATACCAAACCACAGGTCCCCCCTCGAGTGACATTCCAAACATCTTTTGGACTTGGCGCTGTGATAGGCCCATTGAACTCATGACTGAGACATATTGCTGCAGATGGACCCTCGGGTCTCCGTTCCCATTAAACTTGGTCATGTCGGGCATTTTAAACTGAGCTGGCAGCTGTTCTCCGAAGGTCATTGCCTCATAATCTAGCAAATCCTCGTTCTTACCCCTCATTTTGCGTGTAACTATTTCAGCCTGATCCCGAAGCTTCTGAAATTCTGCCTGAGACCCAATCACTCTGCCTGTTGCATATTCTGCCATGTCATCATCAAAAGTGGGGACATCATCCCCCAACCCATTCGAAGGCTCATCACACCTCACATTCTCAGAATTTCCCCCGGCACGGGGCACAGCCATATTTGTCATGGCAGTAGTCAAGGCTTGCAACTGTTCAGTAATCTTGGCGAAGCCATTTTCCAACTGATCTATCCGGGATACCTCAATATCTGATTCACTCATGTCTGTTCTCAGTATTTTGGTGAGTCTTCCCTTTTTTCTAACCCAACGGGAATCTATGATGGCTTTCAGAACACAAGGGTTAACATGATGTATGTATGCATGGGGTGCATGAGATGCATATATAACATACTAAATCAACTAAAATTTTCAAACAAGTCGGCCCACTATCATTTTAGAAGCTTTTGGGCTAACTGTCATAGGAATGAACTCGTCCCAGTTTAAACGGCCCAACGAGTTCACATCTCATGACAAATGGTCCAAATGGATCCAAACGATGATGTTCCCAAGCACAAGCATAAAAGAAAGATAATGCAAACATAGAGTAATAATTTCTACAGAATGGCCCATCAACATTTCAGAAGCTTTGGACCAATGGTCATAAGGTACGAACTTGCCCCAGTTTAAATGGCCCAGCAAGTCCGCATTTCTGACAATGGTCCAACTGCATCCAAATGAGGATGGTCCACTAGCACATACTCAAGGAAATAATTGTTACTTTAACCATGCAAACCCGGTCTATGGGTGGGTTCGTAGGAGTATAGATAAAGGCTCTCACCGGCGAAGGATGGCCCACAACTAGGTCTCCCCACTCAAGGGTTTGAGCGACCAAGTGAGCGCACCCTTTTTTATACACTAAGGTACGTGCCAATGAGCTATGGTCTGTGACGGACTGTCAAATGGATTTCCCGTTGTAGATTCCCCAGAGGGAAAGTGGAGCGAGGCTCACTTAAATACCCAAGCCTCTTAGGCTCTTATCGCTTGGTGTCAGAAATCAACAACGAGTCCTCCAAATTAGTCCATCGCAATGGGCTATGAGTAGATGGCCATATAGGTGCCTTCACAGCTTTTCCTTCTAAAAAGGTAGTGAATGAAGGAAGACACCAAACCATTACCTAGCCTCAAAATGCCTTTGATTAAACCCTCACTTCATCCACTATAGACACGGTCAATTAAAACATAAATCCAAACATCACAAGACAATATTTCGGGGCCGATTCTCTATCCCCAGTGGAGTCGCCAGACTGTGGGAACACAAAAACTGGGTGACGCATGCTGTCCCGGGCTCGCGGCCCGGTCGGGAGTACGGAGTAGCCACGGGGGACTAAACTGGAGTATAATAGAGTTGCCACCCGGTGTGAACCGGGAAAATGAGATTTAAGGTCGCACTCACCCCTCGCAAGGGAAGACCTTAAACCATTGGGTTCAGAATGGTCCCTTACTTATGCCACTTGTAATGAAAGGATTTATATAATAATTTAATCAGGCTTAAGTAACACTTATTTCTAAGAATATCATGCTTCTAAATTCACATACATACATCAACAAGTTCATCTAAATTTATATGTAACACATATTCGAATTTGCATACAGCCTATTTGCATGTAATCTACGTCTCAATTTGCATACATAAGAATTATCATACGGCAAGCATACAAGTTAATGAACGCATTGGTGGACACAGAAGCGCAAACAAATAGCATTCTTACTAGCATGCATATTAAGAACAGATATTTAAGCGCATAACAGAAGTAGACAACTAGAGAGGTAATACAAATGCATAACGTAAAAAATGGGTAACTATGTGCTAAGATGGACATGTCGTAATGTGATGCAAGAGGATCTGTTTACCGTGGGCGTTCGTGCATCGTTCGTATACGCGTTCGAACGGTAAACAGAAGGTTCTCATTCGAGTAGCGTTCGTAAACGCGTTCGAACGGAAAGGAAACAGAATGCTCACGTTCGTATGGCGTTTGTGAACGCGTTCGAACGGAAATGAAACAGAATACTCACATTCGTATGGCGTTTTTGAACGCGTTCGAACGGAAATGAAACAGAATACTCACGTTCGTATGGCGTTCGTGAACGCGTTCGAAAGGGAAATGAAACAGAATGCTCACGTTCGTATGGCGTTCATGAACGCGTTCGAACAGGGATGAGGCCTGATGCATGATAAGGCAAAAATGCATGCGCGTTCGAGTTGCGTTCGTAAACGCGTTCGAACGGGAACAGACCTGATACATGAAATGGGACACAATACATAAATGACAAATAGTACCATGCGAGGCGCGGCGAAGCATCGTGGTAAAGGATTTTAACCTCTTCAATTAGAGGACCTCTCATTGCACTTACTAAGCCCATGCGCTCGATCGCATCATGCATACAAACATAAAGACAATCATATCAAACTAAGTATGCCTGATTGAACACATCTTACATCCAACCGAACACACATCAACCGGCGCGGCAAAGCATCGTGGTAAAGGGCTTTAACCCCTCCCCATAGGGGATCTTTCATTCCACTTACTAAGCCCATGCGCTTGATTGAACCATGCATACAAAGAATTAAACACAATAATATCAGACTTAGTATGCCCGATTGAACGTATCTTGCATTCAACCGAATACGCATCAACCGGCGCGGCAAAGCATCGTGGTAAAGGGCTTTAACCCCTCCCCATAGGGGATCTTTCATTCCACTTACTAAGCCCATGCGCTTGATTGAACCATGCATAAAAACATAAAGACAATCATATCAAACTAATTATGCCCTATGGAACACATCTTACATCCAACCGAACACACATCAATCGGCGTGGCAAAGCATCGTGGTAAAGGGCTTTAACCCCTCCCCATATGGGATATTTCATTCCACTTACTAAGCCCATGCGCTCGATTGAACCATGCATAAATAAGCAACATGCAGAATTCAAGTGACGAAAAATAAATAAACCAAAACAACACAAAACAAAAGAGGGTGTCGTTTACTCAAGCGGTACGTGGAGTTGTATCCCAAGTACAGACCGCACTACCGTCCATTCGGATTCGGCTACGGAATTTACGTCTGGGTTTCCATCCTATATACCACAAGAGACGACACTCTTCCATTCATCCAATACCCACAACACACATCATACACAAACAAGATTTAACAAATAAGTAAAATACAATCAAAATAAATAACAAAAATCAAATAAATATGAGTGTGAAAAGTACCCTCAGGTCTAACCTTTTAAATCACCTCTCGGATGTACGGCACATGGTCGTCGGAAGGGTGGTTACTCCGTAACTCTTTCGGTTCACTGGTTCACTGCTCTCGTTCGTTGTCTCACTGTTTGGAGTCGTCGTTCTCCTCTTTTGCTGCTGCTTTTGACTCCGATTTGCTACTGTTCGGCCTCTGTTTTGCTGCTCACTGTTCAGGTCACCTGTTTTGACGTTTCAACGGACTGTTTCAAGTTTTTGTGTGGGTTCTTAGTGCAGTCTTGTGTGATTATTTTAAGGATTATGAATGCAGTTTTTTATGTTATTACTTTAAGGTTTATAGGGAATGTTTTAAGAGGATTTTGCTGCTGTATAGGGGGTGGTTTGGGCGTGATTTGGCTACTATTTTAGTGTTAAAGGGGCTCGGGTTCGCTAATTCTGAATTAACGAATTTTCAGTTGCGACGTAATTAAATCAAATTTAATTAAATAATTATGCCTTGCAAAATTACTATTCACATTGCTAACGAATTAATTATAAATTAACTCGTTCGCCCGAATTAAAATCTAATTTTAATTCCGCGTCGAAATCTAATTTCGTATAATATATCGAATATATTATTTTATCGATTAATTCCAAATTAATCACTCTCTCTTTAAATAATATTTTATCCCAGATAAAATATCTCCATAATTAATCCCATATTAAATTTCTCTCTCTTATAATTAATCTCAGATTAATAAAGTGCGAGTCATACGTCATCGGTGAATCTTCGGGAAGCGACCCATGAGATCCCCGGATATGTTAGCAGTAAATCCGGTCGTCGGACTATCCGAATACGTACGTACCTAGTACTACGTTTTTACCGATTTACAAGACATGGTTGGCTTCTAGCAAAGCACCGTGCCTACCCAATTCTCTAGAAATATTCTTATAGGAATATTTGATCTATATCAGGCGTAGTATACGTAGTATTGCGTATTACGATCCAGCATCGGATGTCACGTGCAAGGCCTGGGGCTGGAATTGTGTCAGCCCCGTACGAAGCACATATCGGATCTCTGGTAACTAGTCTCTATAATCGGATAAACATGACCTAGTCATAATATCCCGATAGCTGCAGCATAAAGAGCACCAGTTTTGTATCCTACGTGATCATCATCTCCACTATGACTGGAGTGATACTTCCATCTTGACATCACACCCAATACACTACGATTCTCAATATACCCAGAAGAGGCGTACACAGAACCTGTTAAAGCCCTGGACGACCAAAACCAAAGTATATTGATTGTCGCAAGTATTAGCGGTGCAAGCCTCAGGTTAAGACCAAATACACCTACCCTGATTCGGACTTCCATAGACACATAGTCATACTACCAATGGAATTCCGAGGGGTCTATCCAGAGAGAAGTTGTTTCCGTATCATCGGTAAACACAACCATATATTACACTTGCATGAGTATCATATACCCAAATATATGAGAACTATGTCGTTATGCTCCCACAACGCGCACAAGTGTAATACTAGTCTATTCCGCATTATCGATGTCCAATCTCGATAATACTACGACTAGGGATATTTAATGATTAAACCTTCGTGGATTAATATTGTCTCATATCATCTCAATCTGGAACTAATCATAAGGACCTTTTATCATTTATATATCTTGGTAATCTAATTACAAATGATAAAAGAGCAATTTCCTTTGTCACATAGTTAATTTGTACATCAACACCATGATCTGTACAAATAGTGATGCTATGGGTCATAATTGTCCAACAATTGCCTTGGTGACAGGAACAAACAATAGATCCTCCAAATTAGTCCAACACTTTAAATATGCTTTGAGGTAAGCTTTGAGTAAATGATTATCTAGATGTCTTCACAACTTTTCCTTTTGGCTATAAAAAGGTAGTTAGTGAAGGAAGACACCAAATCATTATCTAACTCTAGTAATACCTTTAGTTAAATTAACTATAGTTTGGAAAGTTTTATTAACGTCTTGGTCCCACCCCACTTGTATATTTTATAATGTCTTTTATTATAAACAAGTGATTTATATTTATTAGCCTTAAAGGTAATAAATCTATAAGTTCATCACGAAATAATTACTTAGCTATGGGATAAGCAATACACTCTCTATTTCCTTAGAAAGTCTCTAGATGTTTGCACCCTAAAATAATCATGCCAATTCTAATCATACATAGAATCATCAAGCATATGAGTTTTAATATGTTGGAATTATTTTAGGCATTAAATAACTTTGATTAATAATTAATTGTGATATTGCATTTTATTTTATTCAAATAAATTTACTATTCACGTTTTTTTACAGATGCATGAATTTTAAATACAATTTCACAATTCAAATCTTAACCAAATAATGTAAAACTTGTGCCTAAAATTAAGTTCAGGGTGTTAGCTTTCCAACGAGCTTTTACACACCCAATTTCGAGTTCAAATGAGAGAGAACTAATCACAACAAAAACGGCGCTCTGATACCACTGTTGGGAAGTGGCCGCGAGTGCGCAGCGGAAAATCAAGAAAAAATCAAATTATGATGCCGCTATCCCTTTGCCCAAGACACATTTGTTTTGATTATTCTATAAGCCTAGGCATGTTACTATATATTCTAAGCATAAGAACTCATAAAACATGCAAAGAATATAAACCTAAACATGCTAACTATCATAAGAACTCTAATTAAAATAAAGAAAGAAAAAGACTTACTAGAACCGAAGACTCCTCCAGTCCTCCCTCCAATCTACAAGCTTTTCTCGAACTCAGCAAGCTCTTCCACGTTCCAAAGAGCCACCCAAGTGTGTTGCCTCC
This sequence comes from Zanthoxylum bungeanum, assembly GCA_019454045.1. Classification (NCBI taxonomy): domain Eukaryota; kingdom Viridiplantae; phylum Streptophyta; class Magnoliopsida; order Sapindales; family Rutaceae; genus Zanthoxylum; species Zanthoxylum bungeanum. The sequence continues at coordinate 43,693 of SKCR01038797.1, read as the reverse complement.
AAAGATGCACACACCAAAGCCAAAACTCAACGGCAAGACTACGCCTTGACTGCACGGGTATTTTGCCCTTGGTGCTAGCCTAGGCAAATACCTCAAAACTTTTAACTCGAGGTTCCTCTAGTCAATTAGACTTAAGGATCCTCAAAATCAGTGCCTTACTCTTAAACTTTAGAGTTTCTCACTTATATAAACCCAAGATATGAAAGGTTTGGTGCAAAAATTTGTGAAGAATTCTTTGGGTTTATATAGGTGCTCCAAAGACAACAAAATTAATTAAGAATCCGATGTGGGATAAATGCTAATTTAATCATATCCATTGGATCTTAATTTAGTGGTTTAATGAGATTATAAAACCCTAATAGGAGTTTGGGCCGAATTGGAATTCAAAACAAATAACAAAAAAAAACATTACTATTCACGTTTTTTTTATTATTTATTTATTTATTCCAATTCCCAAAGTGCCTCTATCGTCATTAACCAATCCCTAAGCCACTATGGAACCTCAGAAATGATATGTTCAATCATTAAACACATTGAACCATTTATGAACAATTCCTACAACAATCATATATGCTGTTAAATATGTATTGTGCACTATTAACCATTGATTTCGACTTTGTTGTGTGTGACCTTTTGGGTTCCCCTCAAGTTGGACATGAAATGAATCGTGATAATTTAATCGAACATAATTTTTCCTCCGATCAGATGGTCGTTCGATTTCAATGACCAAGGTTTACATCTAGCAACATGCCAAGGCCCCCAAATGAGAAGGAAAGATATATATACCCATTATGTATGTGATTTACATATGATACGGTCCATCGCCTCACTGTATCCCCACCGTTTGACCTAGGGTATGGAAAATGTCTACCCATATAGTCAAAGGTATGATGTGTTGGAGTTTCTAGGTCCATAGGATCGAATAATAAACATGAAACAACTGTGAATACAAATCAAGAAAGTCACGGAATACTTACATCGAGCAGTTGAGCGACGCGGAGGCAACAAAAACGAAGTTTTTGCGCACTGGTTTCACGCCCACTGCAGCAGTTCACCTCACTGTTTTGCGTCATTTTGGTCTCCTTCGTCAAGCTCCAAGCTTCGTCGAATGGTTCCCGGCTCATTGGTGAACTTCCCTATCACCTTCGCATGTCTCTCGGAGTGCTAGCTCTCTTGATTTTTACCGTAAAAACCAAGCAATTTGCTTCCATTTTCCTTCACTTCCACGGCAGTGAACTGCCAAGAACCAGAAGAAAATAGCCCACTGTGGGCGTGAGATGAGGAAGAGAAAAGGAGAGAAAAAGAGTTAAAATGTGTTATATTTTTGTTAAGCAAAAATGGTAATATATTTTCCAAAAACAATTACCAAATTTTTCCCTCCAAAAACAAAGCATTAAATGCCAACCACACACATCAACTTGCCATCAATCCATCACTCAGTGAATAGTGATTGGCGTCAATCACTCAAAGTGAAAGACATCCATCACTTGATTGACGAATGATGTGACGCTAGTTGCGACTAGCGATTTGATGCTTGATTTGATTTACCGCACTCGAATTCGAAATGCGAATGCGCTCGCAAATAATCTCAGGCTCGGGTTCGCTAATTCCAAATTAACGAACTTTCCGTTGCGTCGTTATTAAATCTAATTTAATTAAATAATCATTCCAAGCATAATTACTATTCATGTCGCTAACGAATTAATTCTAAATTAATTCGTTCGCCCGAATTAAAATCTAATTTTAATTCCGCGTATAAAATCCAATTTCGTTTAATATATCAATATATTAATTTACCGATTAATTCCAAATTAATCGTTCTCTCTCTTTATCGATATTTTATCTCAGATAAAATATCTCCGCAATTAATCCCAAATTAATTTTCTCTCGCATCTAATTAATCCCAGATTAATTTAAAAGTGCGAGTCATACGTCATCGGTGAATCTTTGGGAAGCGACCCATGAGATCCCCGGATATGTTGGCAGTAAATATGGTCGTCGGACTATCCGAACACGTAAGTACCAAGTACTACGTTTTACAGATTTACAAGACAAGGTTGGCCTCTAGCAAAGCGCCATGCCTACCCAATTCTCCGGAAATATCCTTACAGGAATAAGGATCTATATCAAGCGTAGTATACCGTAGTATTGCGTATTTCTGTCCAGTATCAGATGATCACATGCGAGGCCTGGGGCTAGTACAGTGTCTGCCCCGTACGAAGCATATATCGGATTATGAGCAACTAGTCTCTTTATAATCGGATAATCATGACCAAGTCATATTATCCCGACGGTTGCAACCTTATATAGAGAACCAGTTCTGTATCCCTGCGCGATCATCAACTCCATATGACTGGAGTGACACTTCCATCTTGACATCACACCCAACACACTACGATTCTCGATATACCCAGAATTGGCGTACACAAGAACCGGTTAAAGCCCTGGACGACCTCAACCAAAGTATATTGATTGTCTTATGCATTAGCGGTGCAAGTCTCAAGTTAAGACCAAATACACCTACCCTGATTTCGGACTTCCATAGACACGTAGTCATACTACCAATGGAATTTCGATGGGGTCTATCCAGAGCGAAGATGTTTCCCGTACCATCGGTGAAACACAACCTCCTATTACACTTGCATGAGTATCTTATACCCAAACATATGAGAACTATGCTGTTGTGCTCCCACAACACGCACAAGTGTAATACTAGTCTTTTACGTATTCATCGATGTCCAATCTCGATAATACTCTTACTAGGGATATTTAACGATTTATCCTTCGTGGATTGATACTGTCTCATATCATTCTCAATCCAGGAACAAATCATAAGGACCTCTCATCATTTATATATCTTGGTGATCTAATCACAAATGTTAAGAGTGCAATCTCCTTTGTCACATAGTTAATTTGTACAACAACACCGTGATCTGTACAAATAGTGACGCTATGGGTCATAATTGTCCAACAATCTCCCACTTGGCTTATAGCCAGTCACTCGAGTGTCTAACACCCAAACTATGTACGGTTTGGCTCAATTGCTAAGAAATGACTTTCGTCAGCGGATTTTCATGATTATCATCCGATGCGATTTATTCGATCATCACATCGCTACGATGTATGATCTGAACGAATCAGATGATTATCGAAGTATGTATCTGGATCGTTGATGAGACTATTAATTCTTTAGCATGTGTTGTAGCCTAGCTCAGCTGCTAAAAGAACTATATTTAATCTAATTAGATATTTATCGACCCAAATGGCTTCTATTTCCACTTCAGCTGCAGCAATAACCTGCATTTGTTGTTTATTCGGTAACAGTATCTTGCTTGGAAGATTTCCAGCTCACTGTTCCGTTATTCAAACTGTATAGTACCGTTTGCGACTTTCAGTCGTCTTTATCGGTTAGGAAACTTGCAGTAGTGATACCAGTGACCATCAAGTCACCTCTAGAGATTAAGACAGCATCCTTAGTTCTCTAAGATACTAAGTATGTTCTTAATTTCAATCCAGTGACCATCACTTGGATTAGTCTGTTTGTGACTTCATATGCTCAAAGCGTATGAGACACCAGGTCACGTACATTTTTCAATGTACGATTCCACGGATAGTTTTCTCGAAAGCCAAGCTTTCGCCGATTATTTATTGGGAATATCATTTCCAAGAAATGACATAGTTTATCATTATTTATTTAGGACATTTATTGTCAGTGCGCTCCCACTAACCTCCTTATATACACAAGAATCATTTCGTTTTGAATTAAATCATAAACCATTATGATTACATCAAAACGATAATTCCAAGAACCTATGTTTGCTTCAATCCAAACATGGATCGAATAACCTGCAAACCTTGTTTGCTAGTTATGTTACGACAAAACCGACAGGATGTTGTAAACATCCTCCAAAAGGTTTCCTTTTCAGGAAAGCGATTTTCCCGTTAAGCTTTCATATTTCATAAATGAAACACGCAGCTTTAGCAAGTATTATCCAAATGGATTTACCGTGGCAACAGTTAAAAGGTTGAATCATAATCAACAAAATGTTGATAACGATACCTTTCCGCTAAAAGCCTAGCTTTATACGTTGGTATGTTGCCATCCATGTATGTCTTCCTTGAAGACTTATAAAGTACCAATAGGCACAATGCCTTGTGGTACATCAACTAGTATCCAAACATGTTGATATACATGGAATCCATTTCGGACTCATGACACTTTGTCATAATAGGGATTCGATACCTTGTATCACTTCCTCATACGTAGTCAGTTGGTATTCCTCAAAAAGATAGACATCTTTATGAGGTGAGATCAGAAACTCATACCCCAGGTTGTTTTCTGACTATCTCTGACATACGCGGTTCTTGTGTATTTTGAAGATTACTGGTATAGTTTCATCATTGATGAACTATTTGTGTTCCATTAGGAATCGGTGCCTTGAACAGTATTACTGTGATTTTCATCGAGTTTTACTATCCTCCCACTTACCACTGCATATCAGTATTCCTCTTAGGAAAACTGCATGGCGAGCAACAATCTTATTGTTCTCTTATGAGATGTATAAGTACAATACTTTGGTATCCCTAGGATAACCTACATTTGGCACTTATCCAATTTGGGTTTTAGTTTGGTATCATCCAAACATATGCCTAGCATTCCCAAATATTTAGGAATGAGAAACCCGGTTTCTTTCCGTTCATATCTAATATGAAGTCTGTCAAACAGATTATTATGGAACCTTATTCTAAATAATTTTTGCACTGTTAATGCTTCTCCGTTGAAGGAAATGGTAGCTCAAAGCGACTCATGATTAACCTTTATCATGTCTAACACAATTCGGTCTCTCGGTTCGGACACACCGTCAAATGATGTGTTCCGGAAGGAGTCCTTATTGAAAGAATACTATACTCTTTCAATTATATTAGAAACTTATCGCCTAAGTATTTTTCCATTACGGTCTTACCGTCACGGTATAATACTATAGACAATTTGTATGTCTATTTCGTGCCAAAACTATAAAAGTTTCTGATTCGTGTTCTTCAAAAGAAACACATAACCATAACACGATGCCACATCCGTATGGGTCACGAAATATTCATATCCACCTCTAGCCTAGCTAGGCATGGGCCCACTTGCTTCACTATGAACTATGGCTAACAGATCGGTGGCATTTACACTTTTACCAAGTAAATAGTGTTTCAGGCACTTTGCCCAATAAACTAGATTCGTAGACTTTATTTGATTGGAATCAAATTAGTCCTAGTACCCACTCTTCGAAAGTGTGGATATACGATTCTTGTTTAATTGTGTCCCAGACATCAATGCCACAATTAGTTTCTTCTGATCAAATCAGTTTGAGCTATTTGTTTGTCATATTATATGTTTGAGATATATTTATATTCAAAATATAAATTATGTTATTCACATCTAATGTGATTTATCTCAATATCATCTTTATATAATAAAACACTTTAGTGTTCTAGTATATAAAGGTTCACCCGCAACGGGTTAAACTTTGATATAGAGATAATGTATCTAGTCAAACTAGTTACATTATAACAGTTTCCAAATTTAGGTACATACCCAAGGGTAGTTCCTAAACTTAGGTATCTACGGTTAAAACAGCGACTTTCGTCCTGTTTCCAATTCGCAGATAAATCTCTATTGAAGTCAGTATCATGTTCATAACAGATTCTGCATATCAATATATTTATGTATCACACTAAGTATTTAAAAACTAATTTTAATACTAGTAGTGAACATATTCTTGACAAACATATTTGAAGTCGGAGCCTTGCTCGTCTTCAATTCCTTCATGTCTGCTTTGTCCAAACAGCAGTCACGCTTCCGCGATCCCGTTTGCCACAATTAGTCAGACATTTTGGGATTTGTCATTTATCTTTCTAAAAGATTATAATGATTTTGCCTTTGCCCTTTTCAACATTCCAGAAGCCTTTGGCCAAGCCACGGGTTTCTAGAATATCAAAGTAAGGTGCGCCTTGCGCTACTTGCCTAATTGCAAAGTTTGACTTTATCTTCTTGAGAATAGTCATTAACCCTCCAAGAGTTAACTTTCGCAATTTTAGTACTTCTAAAATCTAAACATAGATTTATGAAGATCATTCAATTTCTTCATCATACTTTAAGGATATAATCCTTAGTTCTGATTCAGAAATTAAGGAGTCTACTTGACAAGTATAATGGATTAAGCACTTAAGTTGTCATCACATAAATCTTCCAAAGATTATACTCTACTATTTGTTTAACTCCGGGCATTAGGCTTAATTTATTATTTTATCAAATAAAATAACTTATTATTTTCCAGGACCATCCTGAAAATTTATTCCCAATTTTGAAAATTAAAGCATTTAAATACATTTTCCCTAGGATTATGTATTAAACGTTAATCTTTCAATTATATCTTGATTTTAATAGTCCAACTATTTAATCAATTAATTTAGGTACTATTTATTATAAAGATTATTATAGTCCAACTATTTTAATCAACTATAATTAATTTGTTTGAATATAGTCCAACTATATATTAAAACAACAATTTAAATATTAGTCCAACTAACATTTAATTCGTTTGACGAATGAGATTGTTTGAGCGCGTATGACGAGTAATTGAACGAATATTGCAAATTCAATTCTTGCCTCCCACTATTTTTCGGCGAGCCTCTAACTCTCTGTCGAGTACTCGGGAAACCGTGTTTCCTAGTGGGCAAGGATCCCGTTAAATATCACACAATCTTGACTTTGGCCAACAAATTGTATGATAATTAATTAGGTAGATCTCTAAGATCAATTGGATCCAATCCAATTCATAGATCCAGTAGGCGGACATCCAAGTCCTAAACATATATCTTATATATGCCAATACATCCAATGTATTACCTAACCTTTTTCCTCTGAACCAACTAAGCCTTGGCTTTGGCACAACAAACTTAGTGATCCCAGTCAAGCGCGACCCATTGACCATGGAAAGCTTCGTAATCAATGTCGATGGACAAGAAGTGGTCTTGACTTTGGCCAACAAACCACAACTTGGACAAGACATTGACATTGACATGTAACAAAGCCTTCGTGATTCAAACACATCCTCGACAGACAAAGGCCTTGACTTTGGCCAACAAACCAATGCCGTCTTAGATCTTGAGCAAGAATCACTCAATGGAAGGAAAGACGCTTAATATTTTGCGAGGGTTTTTCACGTGCAAATTGGAAACCAATTTATTATCTTTTTTAAGGTCTCATCATCATACACCCTTAAACATGCATTCTAATCACATAATAAAGCGCATATGATAAAATAATAATGATATGCGGATGGATATTTTACACAATGATCTTAGATCAAATCTCTCCATTTCTTTCTCCCGCTAGCATAAATATCTGCTTCTACCCGTTACACTACACTTCTAAAGAAACCTCATTTACATTGAAGGGAATAGGTGAGAAGAGAATACAAAGAATAAGGAGGTGATAAGGCTGGACATGCAGGTTCAATTAATAAATCAAATTTATTACACAATTTCTAAAATTGTCCCACCCATCTAATATCCATCCGATATACATTATTCATGCATCGCAACCATGTATTCACACAAGCGTGTTATCAATCAATCTAATCAAATTAATTAATCTGATAATTAGTGATCATCCAATGTTTAAACAATGATTTGATTTTGTTCGAGTCAAACTTATTTTTGCGAATAAGTACTTAAAGTACGAATTCTCGAATTAAATTAAATTACATAATTAAATCCAATTTAATACACATTTAATTCTAATTCGCTATTTAATTCCAAATTAAATAACACACTTTATTAATGAACTTTTACGACTTAAATTCCAAATTTAATCGTTACGGGTCTCAAAGCCCGATTAACGTCCAACGTCAATTTAATTAAAGTCCAATGGGCTTTTAATTAATTTCTTAAGGCGTGGACTTTTGGTCAACTCGGGTCAAACCGAATAACCAAAATCCAATCCGGGAGTTACCCCATAAGCCTAGAAATCAATCTTGGCCCATTAGGCCTAATTAAACTTTAAAGGTCCATTAAGTCGCATTTGGGCTTTATGGAAGCGGTTTTGGGCCCAATTGGATCCAATCCAATTTGCCTTAACCCAACTTTGTACAACAAAGCCCATTAAGCCAAATAACAACATTCAAGCCCAATTTCACAAAATAGGCCCAATTAATTAAATCACAAAAACCCAATTTCATAATTTAATTACCAAAGTGCATTAACACAATTAATTACCAATTAACATTAAATCAATATCCCCAAATGATTTCTAACACATCCAATGAATCAAAAAAAATTCACCAAGAGCACAAAGGGCATATTTTCGGCCAAGCTAAAAAATTGGGGAAATTTGTTCCAAACAAAATTTCTTCAAATTGATCAAGTCAATCATCAATAAAAACATATTTAAACATACTCATTTATCCAATTTCACAAATCATGCTCAAACACATTTTTACCCAAATTTTAGCCCTATGTTAAATTTCATGCTTTTACTCGCTCTGATACCATTGTTGGAGTTTCTAGGTCCATAGGATCGAATAATAAACATGAAACAAGTGCGATTACAAATCGAGAAAGTCGCGGAATACTTACATCGAGCGGTTGAGCGACGCGGAGGCAACAAAAATGAAGTTTATGCCCACTGGTTTCACGCCCACTGCAGCCGTTCACCTCACTATTTTGCGCCATTTTGGTCTCCTTCGTCAAGCTCCAAGCTTCGTCGAATGGTTACCGGCTCATGGGTGAACTTCCCTATCACCTTCGCATGTCTCTCAGAGTGCTAGCTCTCTTGATTTTTGCCGTAAAAACCAAGCACTTTGCTTCCCTTTTCCTTCACTTCCACGGCAGTGAACTGCCAAGAACCAGAAGAAAATAGCCCACTGTGGGCGTGAGATGAGGAAGAGAAAAGGATAGAGAAAGAGTTAAAATGTGTTATATTTTTGTTAAGCAAAAATGGTAATATATTTTCCAAAAACAATTACCAAATTTTTCCCTCCAAAAACAAAGCATTAAATGCCAACCACACACATCAACTTGCCATCAATCCATCACTCAGTGAATAGTGACTGGCGTCAATCACTCAAAGTGAAAGACATCCATCACTTGATTGACGAATGATGTGACGCTAGTTGCGACTAGCGATTTGACACTTGATTTTATTTGCCGCACTCGAATTCGAAATGCGAATGCGCTCTCAAATAATCTCGGGCTCGGGTTTGCTAATTCCAAATTAACGAACTTTCCGTTGCGTCATTATTAAATCTAATTTAATTAAATAATCATGCCAAGCATAATTACTATTCATGTCGCTAACGAATTAATTCTAAATTAATTCGTTCGCCCGAATTAAAATCTAATTTTAATTCAACATCGAAATCCAATTTCATTTAATATATCGAATATATTAATTTACCGATTAATTCCAAATTAATCGTTCTCTCTCTTTATCGATATTTTATCCCAGAAAAAATATCTCCGCAATTAATCCCAGATTAATTTTCTCTCTCATCTAATTAATCCCAGATTAATTTAAAAGTGCGAGTCATACGTCATCGGTGAATCTTTGGTGAACGACCCATGAGATCCCCGGATATGTTGGCAGTAAATACGATCATCGGACTATCCGAACACGTAAGTACCAAGTACTACGTTTTACCGATTTACAAGACAATGTTGGCCTCTAGCAAAGCGCCATGCCTACCCAATTCTCCGGAAATATCCTTACAGGAATAAGGATCTATATCAAACGTAGTATACCGTAGTATTGCGTATTTCTGTCCAGTATCAGATGATCACATGCGAGGCCTGGGGCTAGTACAGTGTCTGCCCCGTACGAAGCATATATCGGATTACGAGCAACTAGTCTCTTTATAATCGGATAATCATTACCAAGTCATATTATCCCGACGGTTGCAACCTTATATAGAGAACCAGTTTTGTATCCCTGCGCGATCATCAACTCCATATGACTGGAGTGACACTTCCATCTTGACATCACACCCAACACACTACGATTCTCGATATACCCAGAATTGGTGTACACAGGAACCGGTTAAAGCCCTGGATGACCTCAACCAAAGTATATTGATTGTCGTATGCATTAGCGGTGCAAGTCTCAGGTTAAGACCAAATACACCTACCCTGATTTCGGAATTCCATAGACACGTAGTCATACTGCCAATGGAATTCCGAGGGGGTCTATCCAGAGCAAAGCTGTTTCCCGTACCATCGGTGAAACACAACCTCCTATTACACTTGCATGAGTATCATATACCCAAACATATGAGAACTGTGTCGTTGTGCTCCCACAACACGCACAAGTGTAATACTAGTCTTTTATGTATTCATCGATGTCCAATCTCGATAATACTCTGACTAGGGATATTTAACGATTTATCCTTCGTGGATTGATACTGTCTCATATCATTCTCAATCCAGGAACAAATCATAAGGACCTCTCATCATTTATATATCTTGGTGATCTAATCACAAATGATAATAGTGCAATCTCCTTTGTCACATAGTTAATTTGTACAACAACACCGTGATCTGTACAAATAGTGACGTTATGGGTCATAATTGTCCAACATGATGTTGATAGTGTCATGAATCATGCTAACCCAAGAATCTCACATGATTCTTCCGCTGCGGCCACAGTCTTAAGTACTGATCACACATATCAACCCGCGAACTGGAATACTACTCTTATAAGAAAATATTATCCGAGAAAGTGGCTATTCTCTGTTGTAACTTTACAAACTTCATGTGTTTCAACAAATGACCCAATCATACCCTTATGACCGGATCTTTTGAACCGGGGAAGGAGAATGTCAAAGTTATTTGATGCACATATAAGAATGTAAAGACATCAAGTCTAAGGACTAGTCATATAATCAATACATGAAAGTTCTCACAGACACATGGGATAAACACTCCATGTGAAAACTTTCGGTGGTCAGTTCGATGGACACAAGCAACTCATGCATCCATGTGATACACCAAGCGGACGGATCTCTGCTAGTAGCCTATGAGATCGGCTACCCTACTTATGGGCGGATCATATCATCATGCTAGTCTCTCCACTTTATGAACGCCCAGATTATTCATAAAACAATGACTAGGAACGTTTAAGTCTAATGATTCTCATAAGGTGTGGAAGCCATCATCTTATTACTCCAATGGCTTTATTACAGTGTTTGATGATTCATATAATTTATGTAATACATGTATAATAAAGATTGTCATTTTATTAATTAATGAAAATATTACAAATACATGTACATATAGCTCATCCACAAGTTGGGTATAGGGCATATCCCTAACTAGCTCAATGTAATTTAATTCCGCAAACTTATCTTCAATTATTCACACACAAATCTTGTTTAGAGACCTTGGACATGTGTAGGACACTAACACCCCATATGTGAATACTCTCGAACGAACCTTCGGGATGACCCTCAGCATACGTTGAGTGTAGCTGGACTATATGGTATGAGTGTATAGGCTACAGTAAAACTCGAGCAGGAAACCCTCGCAAGGAATGCTGGTCAAGTAGGCAAAATGCCCCGGGGTGATAGTCATCTCGCCAACCAGAAGGTGGAAGGTATGGGTAGTGTCTATCCACCTCTTCATCAAAGCTTGTAGCCTTTTTTTATCATGTTTCATGGCCCGAGCGGGGATGAAGAGTATAAAGGACTCAAACCCAGTCATGGCAATCCGCATCTTCACGATTGGCAAAAAATTATTATACTATTTCTGGACACTAGAGATGCTGCCACCAGCCTTTAGGCTAGATGCGTCGAGCTGTAAGAGAATAGACTAGGTTAATAAAGCAAATGACAGAAACTGTAGAATACATAGAGGTTGCCAGATGTTCCTTATACCTAGACATATTCGGCCGGATAAATAAATAACAGAGAATTCTTGCATGACATAACATATTGAGGCCAGACATCACAGAATGTCCGAATGGATGTAAATCAAAGCAACAAATCTAGACATTCACAGATTAAATAGAAGAGAAATGAAACTTACTAAGTCCATAAAGGAGCATGTGTGGTCGCCCAGAGCGAGAAGCGTGGGGATAGAGTTTTCATATTTAAGACCAAATGAATTTTGGAAATCGGAAGCGCAATCCAAAGTCGAAATGAACAGAAAAATAAGGGTCTTCCAGTACGTAATTTGGAGCCAAGAGCCTTGGGAATGAAATTTTTCAAAGAATTTAGTGAGTAAAGTTACTGAATATAGTTTTTTGGAAAAGGGATTTCTGGAGCACTTACAAAGGATTCTTACAAACTTAGTGGAATATGAGGAGAATCACATGTTTTTTATATACTCGACGGATGTACGGATGGACTTGAATTGAGGACATCCTACCTGACATAAACCTATATCCAGTCAGACTTCAAAGATATAAAATGAGCTCTGCAAGAGCAAAGGTTGAAGCATTGTAACCGATCGAAGAATCGAGGCTCGAGTGTCAATTTTTCATCTCAGCAAAGGTCTAAGAACCTTAACTAATCGAAGCATCGGGGGGCCCAGTTGCCCATTTTTCATCTCAGTAAATGTCGAAGCACCTTAACCGATCAAAACATATGAGGATTTACGAGTTCGTCAATCATCATAGCAGAGATCAAAGCATCTTAAACCAATCAAGCCATCGGCGGACCTACAGGTCCATCAATCATCAAAGCCACAAGGACGGGATCGAGGTATCTTATAGCTGATTAACACATTAAAAGACCTGAGGGTCCATCAACCATCAAACCATCACCAACATCTATCATATAGTGCCAAATGTAGAATGAGGTAAGTCCGGAGACACCAGACGAGCCAGGTAAGTAAAAATACATGCACGATTTTGATAGACTCGTCACTGTCACACACTGCAGAAGCCTACCAAAGTGGGGGTGACTGTACAAACTGAATTTTTATACATAACTTGATGATGAGTCTCTTTTGGGGACACACCTGAAAAGTTTAGGAAAGCTGTCAAGTTTAATGCTGGAAGGGAAAAATACCCTAGAAGATCTAAAAGAGTTAGCCACCAAACTTGGCCGGATGTCACATATATCTGGCCTAATGTCGCCTTCAAGTCCCGCCGGATATGCCTTATAGTTCGGTCGGATATGCGTCGGGTTTCTTGTTTTACAGAAGGATTCGATCTTTATCCTTCTTAATCAATTTCCACAAAACCTTACTTTCCTACTTAACTGATTTCCTGAACATATGGATCTTTTCCTTATTAACCAAATCCTACACACTATAAAAGAGGATCAAAATAGAACTTGGGGGATGCGAGGAAATTATATAGAGAACGCTCAAAAAAATAAAGAAATCACATCAACCCTAAATCTCATTCTCAAGCAAGACATCGTAGCCAAATCAAACCTTCAGAGGTATTCTCGGAGCCGAGTTACACTCCAAGGTACAACCTGAGACCCTCAAAACCCTAAACTCTGTATATTTTAGTGTTAAAATGATATCGTATATCTGGCCAGGCATCATGTATGTCCGGCCGAACATACATTTGTCATATAGAAAGTTTGGCCACTCAATTGGCTACATCCGACTGTTTTTTTGTGTGGTATATATGATGGAAACCCGGATATAGATTCCATAGTCAGTTCCGAAATGATAATAGTATAGTTTGCATTCGGGATACAATTTCACGTACCACACAAAAATGGAAGTGTGCGGTCCTATTTTGTTTTCTTATCATTTTCATTTTGCTTCTGTTTTCTTTATAATTAATTGTTTAATTCATTGCTTATTTATTGATTACTCTCAATCTAACTATTTTTGGTTTTGGTATGACTGTCATTTGGACGTAATTCTGTGTCTCAGATTCTACTGGCTTATGCAGTAAGTCCAGCCAGCCTTCATACGGGTCTTGCCTGACATACAAAGCTGATACATATCCGTCCGGATCCGAGATATGTCCAGCCAAGTTTATTTTATGTGTTATTATTATTGTTTCCTTTATTACTTTTATAGATGCGTGCATGTCATGTGAAATATAAACTTTTTTGTGTGATATTTGTAATATAGGACATTTGGATCCTCCTTTAGGTCTTAATGTTATACTAACATCAGTAAAGGACCATTCTAAACCCAAACTGATTTAAGGTCGGACCCTATGAGGGGTGTAGTGTGGCCTTAAATCATTTCTAGTGTCTTATACTGGGTGGTGACTCCTTTATTCTCCAGTTAGTGCCTCATTGGTATCTGTACTCTTTGATGGACTGCGAGCTCAACAGTGTTATGGTCGCCGATGTCATAGGAATTAAGGTAAACCCCGCTTCACTCCTACAAAGCCTATGCGTAAGAATGTAGAAATTTATAGTGATTCGGCTTTGGTAGTGTCATAATGGAAAGAAGACTTTTTAGCTAAGGAAAGTTGAATGGAAAATTATTTAAGTCTGGCAAAATAATTGGTTGTATCCTTTGATATTTTTCAAATTAGCCAAATTCCCCGAATTGGGAACTCGGAGGCAGACCGTTTGGCAACATTGGCCTCATGAGCTGAGAAACTTTGTGGAAAGAAACATGCATTGCAACACTGTATGAACCTTCAATCTTATAGCTAGAACCGGCAGTTGTGAATATTAGATTGGATAACTCATGGATAAACCTATATATTGCTTATTTGTAGAATCGGACACTTCCACATAACATAAATGAAGGCCTCCAGATATAGCAAAAATCTAAGAAGTGTCGCTTGGTGGATGGTGAATTATACCGGAGATCGTATTCTGCACCACTCCTTAAATGCTTAGCCAAACAACAACCACGAGAAGTGTTATAAAAAATCCATGAAAGAAATGTAGGGAACCCTTTTGGAGGGAGAACATTGCAACAGAAAGTACTTCTGGTAGGGTACTATTGGCCTACTCTTCAGAATGAACCATTAAATTTTGCCAAAAAGTGCACGATGTATGAAAGGCATGCCAATAGAATTCACCTATGTGGAGAAGACTTAGTAACAATGGCAACCCTTTGGTCATTTTCTCAATATGGGATGGACATAGTCGTCCCACTGCCAGTGTCAACCGGTGGATTCAAATTTATGCTACTAGAAACAGATTACTTCACTAAATAAGTCGAAGTTGAAGCTTATAAAATAATTACCGGGAGAGATGTGGTCAAATTCCTAAATAGGCAAATCATTAAAAGATTTGGCCTTCCATGAACTTTGATTATGAATAATGGTAAACAATTTCAGAATGTGGTGGTTGAAGACTTATGTAGGGGGAACGAAATTCAACAAATGTTTTCATCTTGAAGTTATCCCCAATCTAATGGCCATGCAGAAATTAGAAACCAAACCATCTTCAATAAACTGGAAATAAAGCTTGAAGAAAGGAAATAATGGTGGCTCGAGGAACTGACTAATGTGTTATTGGCTTACTAGATAACTACACGAATATCAACTGATAATTCTCAATACTCTCTTGCTTATGAAATGGATCCAATCTTACCCACCGAAACTGTTATGCCAACGCTGAGAAGTAAGCTGGCCCAAGTCCCTGAAAACCAAGTGGCCCAATAAGCAGATCTTGAATTGTTAGATGATATTCGAGATGTGGCGGTAATTCATCTGGAAGTATATCAAAGACACTTGGAAAAATAATATAACAAGAAAGTCTGGCATATGAAGTTTTTCTGAGGTGACTTGGTCCTCCGAGAAGCTCTTAACAGTCAAAGAGAACCAAACGCCGGGAAACTTGCTAAGACATGGGAATGCCCTTACATGATCTCAAAGGTTCTGGGGAAAGGTGCCTACGTGTTGGAAACTTTAGAAGGTCAGTACATTCCATTTACCAGGAATATCTCCAAATTTAAAAATTTTATTTTTGAAGTATAACTATAGTTTGTAAATATACCAAGTCCTACTACATAGGCATAAATATAAGGATGTATGAATTCATGTTTATGAACAAGTCTACTGAAATTGAGAGGGGATCCCTACCGGATTTACTCCGGAACCCTATATGTAACTCCACAAAGTTAAAGGCAAAATCACATAAATTTGACTCATAGTGTTAATTGCCCGAAGGGCCAAACAAAAATAAGGGATTATAAATCCAAATTGCCAAAAATCCCATGAATGAATTTTTGGGTGCTTAATCCCCGATAGGAGCATCCTTTGATGGTCTATACCCAGCATAGAAATGAATTTTTGGGTGCTTAAACTCTAGTAAGAACATCCTTCGGTGGGCCTACACCCAACATTGAAATGAATTTTTAGGTGCTTAAGCCTCGGTAGGAGCACCTCCGGTGGGCCTATACCCAACATTGAAATGAATATTTGGGTATATAAGCCCTGGTAGAAGCATCATCTGATGGGCCTACACCCAGCATTGAAATGAATTTTTGGGTGATTAAGCCCCGGTAGAAGCATCCTCCAGATAGATTATACTCATTCTGTCCAAAAGAAGTTCCTAAGAAATAGACAAAACAAACACTCAATGATGAGTTCACGCTTTGATGCCTGGGACGAAGTATCTAAAATGACCCTCCAGTGAGATTGCAAAAGCTAAAGAACCTCAGAAGAAGCGAAAAAGCTAAATATTACTTGCAACTTCAGACACAAATGAGCAGTCTCCCAGAAACAGTTACATGGTAACTATCAAGGTGGAATATCCACCAAATTAGTCACAAAGTGATTACGCCCAAAAATAACTTGCGGTTATCGCAGTATAGCTGGGGTGTCGATTCCTCAAAGAGATGGTTACATGAACTAATTTACTCAAATAAAAATGTTAACAGTAACAGTAACTTAAATAAATAAATTGATGGAATTGGTAATTAAAGTAAAGATAAATAAAATAATGAAAAGATAATAAAAGATGTCAGCAGAGATAAACAGCAAAGCGTCAGGAATCACTCTTGCATCAAACTCCTATATTTAGTTATTAATTCATGTTATTACTCAGTTGAGGGTTTCACATCCCAAACCAACAATCGGAAAATATTCACTTCTACGCGTGTTAAATTCTAAGGTAATTAATAGTTATTTTCTCTATGTTAACAACACACAAAAGTCATCATTCGAGCTATCTAATGTCGACAATATACCCTCAGGCAATACTGCAGCAAAAGACCAATACACAAAACAATGTTTACCAGTCACAACTGAGTTCACAAATCACACATAGAATAAGCATGACTGGATCTATATGGGATTTGACAAAACACAATAACTGGTCTAAATAATCATAAAATAATAAAGAACAATAAGATTAATTATATTAAACGTTAAAAAGGAACTTAAGAAATCAAAAATGTAAATGTAAGAATTTAAATACAAGAGTTCACCCCTAACTTTACCTAGAAGATTAGTTCTCCATGGAGGAAATAAATCTAGCCTGAGATTGGAACGACATATTATTCTAAATTAATACTGATCCGCGTCCCAGCCTTCTGATTATTCTTCTGTTCTCTGCCTCTGCTCTCCGCTTGCGGCTTCTCCTAGCGTTTATTCTTTTACTCACGCAGCACACTCACTCTCTGATTTTTTAATTGCTTGCGCAGCATGAGCTGCTTCACGCAGCTTGAAGCCTTTTGTCAACTTTGCATGGTTTTTATAATAAACAATTTGAAAACCTAATGCACTTTTGGATCTTGGGCCCACTTTCTTCTTTATTTGGTCAAAGTTTTCGGTTGTCTCTCTCTCCAATTCTTTCTTCACGCTGGAGCTTGTTTTGTGGTCAAAGTATCACACCACTTCTAGTACAAAAATGATACACTCACAAATATTTTTACTTAAAGTTTTACAAACTCTCTCATTGTAGCTACAGTGATCTACAGTAAACCACTGTAGCTACAGTGAGAGAGTTAGTAAAACTTTAAGTAAAAGTGTGTGTGAGTGTATCATTACTCCTTCTAGTAAATAGAATAGGAGAATTAAGTTGATTTTTCGGGCCCACACAACTTGGTTTCTCTCTCCTTTCGGCAAAGCTTGTTTTTGTAAAAAGTAAACTCTTTTGTTTTTCACTTTCAAATTCCTACAAATATTAAAAATCACTAAATTAGCTTAAATACTAAACACCTTCTAAATTAACATAATGATAAAAATATATATATATAAATAAAATATGAAATATATAATTAAATACTGAACAATAAACCCGAATAAGTGGTGTTTCAAAGTACATTTTCATGCACTTATCACAACCCCCAACCGGCTTATTGCTAGTCCCTAGCAATTCAAGCGCAAAATAAAATAAAAACTAAAATAAATAAATAAATAAAATTATCTAAGCCACTTTCGTAGGGATCACGATTGCATTTAGCGTATGCAACAAGCCTTTAAACCCCTAGGTGTCCCTAATGGACGAGTTATAGTCTCATGAGGGCTTACAGCGACGACACCCACAAACGTCATTCAAAACACACAATCATTCAAAAACAAAAATTAAATAGTCCCAATAGTTTCACATAATTTTGTCCTCAAAGAATGCCTAGTAATGAAACTAGAGAACCTTCAAAGTACTCAACGTAACTCAAATTCAAGTCTTTGAATAAATCATCTAAGCCAGACTCACAGTGTGTGTGTGTGTGTGTAAAGGTTCATTCACAGCTTTATTCCTAAGTAAGCCAACTCAATGATTTCGTTTAAAAATTGGGATCGATGGGTCAAACCAACCTAGATATCTCAATTAAGCTCTGTAATTGCTTTTATGTGCTCAATATGGTATGATTTTCTTTTTTCTTTTCTTGTCTCTTTTTTTTCTTTTTGAATTTTTTTCTTTTTCTTTTTCTTCTTTTTTTTCCAACACACCTACCCTTTAAGGTAGCATTTCTCCTCATGGTGGTCCTAACACTCACCCATGAGTAGCTTCACGCTTATCGGTTATAGGTGGTTTATTTTCTTTCTTTAGAGACTTTTTCTTTTTATTTTTAATCATATCACACATCATAACACAAGCAAATCAGGATAGACATATAAACAAACGGTCATTCATCGACATGCAATTTCTTCAACTAGTCACATTGCCAACTACTCAGGCTTTCACTACTAGAAACCCATAATTAAGTGCTTACGAGTCTAACATAGATCAATTACTCAAAGCATCAGATAAAAGTACATTAAAGGACTTATCGTTTCTATGATTTCACTCTAAATCAAACAATAGCATCATAGGACTTATGCTAACTATTAAGGATTAAAAACAAACAAAACAACAATTTTTTTTAATATATGACAGGTTTTCATGTGCATGCATACACCCCCACACTTAAAACTTGCATTGTCCTCAATGTAAGGTAAATATAAAGAAAAATGATTAAGGAACAACACTACCAAGCTTGGAGTTGATCAGGTTCCTGCTGGTGAGACTTTGGATGTGTGGCTGTGTAGGTTGTGCTAAAACCTGCATAAACACTTATGCAAATAATAAAAATAAAACATACAATTAGCACACAATAAAATAAAAGTAAGGGAAATAAAATAAATAAATGCAGACGCAAGGGTTGCCTCCCCGCTAGCGCTAAGTTTAACGTCTTCAGCCAGACATAACCACTTAAATTATTCATGGTGGCTTCCATCTAACATACTGATGAAGGCATGGGACAATATTCTTGACTAGCTGTGGCAGTTTATCCATTGATCCTCCAGGGTCTGGAGGTTGTTGAAATTTTTGGCTGCTCAAAAGGAAAAGTTGGTTCAACCTCCATTTTAATCTCCCAGTTATCATTTTTAATTGAGCCCTAATTTTCTTTTTTCTCCTTTTTCGGTTATTTGGGACCAGTTTCAGCTTAGGAGGATTTAATTCAGGTTGTAGAGAAGTTGTTCATGGTTGGATTGTTTCTAGCATGTATGAGTAATGACACTCAACCTCACCCTGTGATTGTTTTTCAACATTTAGATCTGGAACTCTCACTGTGGGCCTAAGTGCTTGTGGGAAAGGTACTCTAACTTGGAAAGGTGGCATTTGTTCTTCCTGAGGAGTATCTGCACTACTATCATTGGGGTCCTCTATAATGTTGGAGGTGTTCTGCACTCCTACCTCCCTACCACTCCTAATGATTATGGCATTAACACTTTTTGTATTGGCTACCTCATGATTAGCTTGTGCCATGTGTTGCTCTTATGGATTAGGTTAAGCTTGATATGGGAATTTTTCTTTTTTTTTTGTACACTCAAGACATTAGTTAATTTAGAGATCTGACTCTTAATCTCCCTGTGATCTTCAGCTACATGAGCTATCAATGACTCAAACCTTTGGTTGGTTGTACTCTGGGTCTCCACAAATGCTTTTTGGGCCTCTATGAATGCTTGCTTGGTATCCTCTAAATAATTTCTAAAGGCAGCAAGTGTGGTGTACTGGGGGCACTATAACCTCTAGGTGGTGGTGTCTGACTTGGTTGCTGAGACTTATGTCTCCAACTTAGATTGGGATGGTTCCACCAACTACGGTTATAGGTATGACAGTGTTCTTGTCTAGTTAATAGCTCAACTTGTGCCTTAAGATCATCCTCTTCCCTAAGGTGGTGTATGCCTCTACCAGAAGGGGTAGGGTGTGTCCTATAAATGTTATCTATGGCATTAGGTTAAGTCCAAGTATAATATTTTTCATCCAAGTCATATAAGTACTCAAACGCCTCATCAGGGTCCTTCCGTATAAAATCATCATTGCACATTGTCTCTGGCGCTCTCTAGGGATTAGACCATCATAAAAATAACTTACTAAGCTCCAACTCTTATATCCATGGTGAGGGCAACTAGCTAACATCTCCTTATATCTCTCCCACGTTTGATAAAGGGTTTCACTGTCTCTCTGGGAGAAGATGGAGATTTGTCTTTTCAAGGCATTCGTCTTATGGTGTGGGAAGTATTTATTAAAGAACGTCTGAGTCATCTCACCCCATGATCCTATTGACCTAGGTCTCAAAGAGTACAAGCAGCTCTTAGCTATATCCTTAAGGGCAAATGGGAAGAACTTAAGTCTAATTGTATCAGTGGTTCCAAACCGATCATGGAAGGTAGCTACAACTTCTTCAAACTCTCTAATATGCATGTAAGGATTCTCGCTCTCTAAACCGTGAAAAGTTCGAAGATTTTGTATCATTCCAGGCCTAAAGTCTATATGTGGTGCATTAGGGGGAAACATTATGCACGATGGTGTAGTTGTGCGAGTGGGGTGAAGGTACTATTCAAGAGTCCTCCTAGGTGGTCTCTCGTGTTCACTCATATTATGTGCGCTAGACGCGGATGGTATGGAAAAATGATTTTCAAATATGTGGTCAGAGTCTGAGTCTTCCTTTTTAGCCCTAACAAATCTACCATTTCTATCCCTACATCTAGACATGCAATTAAAGCTCAAATAATACGGGAAACATGAATAAAATAGAAAAATAAACCAAAAATTAGAATAAATAGATAAAAAGAATATATAAAATAAAAAAAGATAAGGAACGAAGTTACCGCTTCATTGTTACCTAAGCAAACCTGCTCCTTTAAGTTGTAAACCGTCTCCCCGGCAACGGCACCAAATTTTGATTACGCCCAAAAATAACTTGTGGTTATCGCAGTATAGCTGGGGTGTCGATTTCTCAGAGAGATGGTTACATGAACTAATTTACTCAAACAAAAACATTAACAGTAACTTAAATAAATAAAATGATGGAATTGGTAATTAAAGTAAAGATAAATAAAATAATGAAAATATAATAAAAGATATCAGCAGAGATAAACAGCAAAGCGTCGGGAATCTCTCTTGCATCAAACTCATTTATTTAGTTATTAATTCATGTTATTACTCAGTTGAGGGTTTCACATCCCAAACCAACAAACAGAAAATATTCAATTCTACGCGTGTTAAATTCTAAGGTAATTAATAGTTATTTTCTCTATGTTAACAACACACAAAAGTCATCATTACGAGCTATCTAACGTTGACAATATACCCTCAGGCAATACTGCAGCAGAAGACCAACACGTAAAATAACTTTTACCAGTCACAACTGAGTTCGCAAATCACACATAGAATAAGCATGACTGGATCTATATAGGATTTGACAAAACACAATCTCTGGGCTAAATAATCGTAAAATAATAAAGAACAATAAACATTAATTATATTAAATGTTAAAAGGAACTTAAGAAATCAAAAACGTTAATATAAGAATTTAAATACAAGAGTTCTCCCCTAACTTTACCTAGGAGATTAGTTCTCCATGAAGGAAATAAATCTAGCCTGAGATTGGAACGACATATTATTCTAAATTAATATTGATCCGTGTCCCCGCCTTCTGATTATTCTTCTGCTCTCGGACTCTGCTCTCCGCTTGCGGCTTCTCCTTGCGTTTATTCTTTTACTCATGCAGCACACTCACTCTCTGATTTTTTAATTGTTTGCGCAGCATGAGCTGCTTCAAGCAGCTTGGAGCCTTTTGTCAACTTTGCATGGTTTTTATAATAAACAATTTGAAAACATAATGCACTTTTGGATTTTGGGCCCACTTTCTTCTTACTCACACACATTTTTACTTAAAATTTTACAAACTCTCACCGTAACTACAGTGATCTACAGTAAACCACTGTAGATACAGTGAGAGAGTTGGTAAAACTTTAAGTAAAAATGTGTGTGAATGTACCATTACTTCTTCTAGTAAATAGAATAGGAGAATTAAGTTGATTTGCCGGGCCCACACAACTTGGTTTCTCTCTCCTTTCCGCAAAACTTGTTTTTGTAAAAAGTAAACTCTTTTGTTTTTCACTTTCCAATTCCTACAAATATTAAAAATCACTAAATTAGCTTAAATACTAAACACCTTCTAAATTAACATAATGATAAAAAAATATATATATAAATAAAATATGAAATATATAATTAAATACTGAACAATAAACCCGAATAAGTGGTATTTCAAAATATATTTTCATGTACTTATCACAAAGTGACCAACATATTTCGGAGTAAATATCACAAAGTGATCACATTCCCTTACAGGACAAAGATCACGCACTGATCACACTCCCTTATGGGGCATTCAAAGTCTATCATCTTAGGAAGAATGGCCAAAATGGAGGGATAATTCCTTTAAAAAAAAAAATTTAGTTGATCACTGAAATAATAATGACCCTCTACACCCACATCTGAGTCCTGGTTGGAAGGGATCGCGGATTGATCATCCAAAGTTGTTGGGGATGATAAGTTATCCTCAATATGAACTTTATACCACCCCCGAGGCAAATAGCATGCTTCCTCATGATCTCGAGGGAGATACCCCTTCTTTAGACGATGACTCCGGAATCCATTCCGAAATGAAACAACAGAATAAGCCAAACCAAACCGGACAAAAATCCTCTGAAGCTTCAAAATTTTCTTGGAAGAGCTTTCTTCAATTACTTTCCTTATAGCTACTTTAGAGGTTAATAAATACTGAAGGCAAACAAGCTGTTTTTCCAAGTTCTTGGCGATCACATAGGAACTCTGCCTTTGCTTCTTTGACTCGATTGATTTGGCCATAAAAATTACTGAGTCTCTCTCCATTCGGTCTGACTTGGCTTCGATAGAAGCTGATTTCTCATCGGCCTATTTTAGTGAACTTTTTGCTTCTGCCAACTTCGAGTCTTTAACCTTTCGAAACTCTTGGAGCTCTGTCACTTCTTTTTCCAGGTCAGTGACAACGACCTTACTTTACCGGATGGACTCTTGTTGCTGCTCGGCCAGATCCCACAATTCATTTTTGTCTTTTTTAAGGGCAATAAGCTTCTTGTCCCGAGCAGACAAGGTCTGCATTATGTCTTGAATGGCTTACACGATATAAGTCAAATGACTTCGAAAAAATTTTCATTAAAAAAAATACCTGAGGGAAAATATCAATGAGTAACTTATCACTATCATAACATGTGCAAAAAATTGGTCATGCTCATCTTGGTGCCGGCATCGAAAGTAAAACTTGTCCTCTTGAGTATAAAGACAATAAAGCACTCCAAAACATGTAGCAGAGCCATCTATGAGTGCCTCATTCCTTTTTAAAAAGGTCCGATCTGACTTCATAAAGGTCGGCCAATAGATCTTCGAATCTCCTTCTTGCAATATGAGAGGATGAGCGGACGTTAGAGGTGGCTGGTCCTCATCAGTGTCTCTTCCTGTAACTCTTGAAGTTCCCCCCACTTCAGCTATACTTGCCCTCTGAAAAGAAAATGATGGAGAAGAAATGGGGCGGAAGGTTCCTCTCCTACTTTGGTGGGAGCCATTTGCTAATCTTCGACCTCCACAGGCACTGGACCTTCTCCAACATCAATAGAAGGTGGAATTTCAGCAATAGCTTCATAACCTTCACCTACAAAAACAAACACAAAGTTAAAAAAAAATGCTAAGGCAAAACCCAATAGAAAAAATCCAAAACAAGGAAGATATATGCTTGTGTAACTTGAGTAGGGGTGGGATCAAACACCCTTGCAATCTTCGGAGCTGCCTCCTTATCCAGAGTTCAAGTAGCCTTCCTCTTTATTACTCTCTTCGGAAAAGTTGGAAGTCCACTCGAAGCCTTTGAAGTAGAGGAGATCGATGCTCCTGCTTGCAGTGTAAGAGTTGCTTCCAAAGATCCCACTCATGTAGCAGAAGCAGATGAATCTGGGGTGTGAGATGTTGGTTAGGTGATTGGTTCAGCAACCCCAAAAACATTTCTGTCAGCTCCATCAATAACCCGGGGTGTCTCCGTCTTTGGTACATGACTTGATCTTCCAGGAACATCCTCAAACTGTTGAGCAGGACCGAAGTGTCTACAAGAACATCCTCTGCAAAAGTACTTGGGAGGAGGCCTGGCATCAGAAAGTCGGCCCGGAGCTCTGGAATACTCTGGATCGGAGCAACAGCCGATATTATAGGGAGGGAAGGCGTTGTCTTAGAGGGTTCTTCATTTGATTTTTCAATGGCCTCCCTCCTGATAGTTGACCAGCTGGGGTTCTTCTTGGCTCTTTCCTCCCAAGTCATTGTAAAAAAAAATATAATATATTAGACTTAGAAAAAATAATAAGTCTAATTATATTTCTATACAATTTCACTTAACAAGTTTACCTTCAACGGTGTCTTCCTCCAAATCAAGGCGGATAAGAGAAAGTTGGCGAATCCTTACCGTTCCCTTTTTCCTCTCTGGAGTGGTGCTCTTCTTCTTGCACTCTGGAGAGGCCTTTGAGCTTCATGCTCCTCCTTTCCCTGATTTAGTAGCCACCCAAGCACCCGTGGAAGCCTTCAGAGGTCCCAAAGCTTTTTCCCTCAAGCTTCGACGGTAGTCTGTGGCTTCTCGGGAAAACTTACCCTAAGAAAGGGTTGAACGGCTGGAATCACTTTACGATATTTATTCGAGCTCAAGTCCATTGACCATGGAGGCATGGTCCCTTTAGTTGAATAGTTATTGACCATTCCCCAATTGATGATTGGCTCATCATGTTGGTGTTTGCTAAGGTCCCAAGATCATAAACAAGCATGAAATATGTGCGAATACAAATCAACGAAGTTGCGGAATACTTACATCGATCGGTTGAGCGACGCGGAGACGAACAAAACTGAAATCTGCTCTTGTAGCAGCTCACGGCAGTGACAGAAACAGCTCATTGTTTTTGGCTCGTTTTGGTCCTTCGTCAAGCTCTAAGCTTCGTCGAACGATTCCCGGCTCATGGGTGGACTTAACTATCACCTTCGCATGTCTCTCGGAGTGCTAGCTCTTGTGATTTTTGCCACAAAAATCACACACTTATGCTTCCCTTCTTCTCGGCAAAACCAGAAGAAACAACCCTTGTTGGGCGTGAGATGAGGGAGATAAAAGAGAGAATATAGAGATGTAAAATGTGTAATTGTTATTTGGTAAATGAATTTCTAAATCATATACCCACTTTGCTTTCCAATAGTCAAAGTAATTAAACAACAATATATTTCATTCAAGCATTCAAAAAGCTTTCCAACAACCCCATCTACTATTCACATCAATCAATCAATCAATGGTCACATCACTCAAAGTGACATGATTTGACACTTGATATGACGCTAGATGCGACTAGCGATTTGACGCTTGATTTGACTTGCGTGCCGCACTCAAATTCGAAATGCGAATACGCTCGCAAACAATCCCGGGCTCGGGTTCGCTAATTCCAAATTAACGAATTTTCTGTTGTGACGCAATTAAATGATTACAAGTCACTATTCACGTCGCAAACGAATTAATTCTAAATTAATTCGTTCGCCCGAATTAAAATCTAATATTAATTCCGCATCGAAATCCAATTTCGTTTAATATATCAAATATATTAATTAATCGATTAATTCCAAATTAATCGTTATCTCTCTTTTAATTGATATTTTATCCCAGATAAAATATCTCCACAATTAATCTCAGATTAATTTTCTCTCTCATCTAATTAATCCTAGATTAATTAAAGTGCGAGTCATACGTCATCGGTGAATCTTCGGGAAGCGACCTATGAGATCCCTGGATATGTTGGCAGTAAATTCGGTCGTCGGATTATCCGAACACGTAAGTACCTCGTACTACGTTTATACCGATTTACAAGACAAGGTTGGCTTCTAGCAAAGCACCATGCCTACCCAATTCTCCAGAAATATCCTTACAGGAATAAAGGATCTATATCAGGCGTAGTATATGTAGTATTGTGTATGTCGATCCAGTATCGGATGATCACGTGCTAGGCCTGGCGCTGGAATTGTGTCTGCCCCGTACGAAGCACATGTCGGATGTCTGGTAACTAGTCTTTATAATCGGATAAACCTGACCTTGTCATTTTATCCCGATGACTACAGTACTTAAGAGTACTAGTACCGTATCCTACGTGACCATCATCTCCGTATGACTGGAGTGACACTTCCGTCTTGACATCACACCCAACACACTACGATTCTCAATACACCCAGCATAGGCGTACACAGAACCTATTAAAGCCCTGGACGACCGAAACCAAAGTATATTGATTGTCGCAAGTATTAGCGGTGCAAGTCTCAGGTTAAGACCAAATACACCTACCCTGATTTCGGACTTCCATAGACACATAGTCATACTACCAATGGAATTCCGAGGGGGTCTATCCAGAGCGAAGCTATTTCCCGTACCATCGGTAAAACACAACCTCCTATTACACTTGCATTAGTATCTTATACCCAAATATATGAGAAATATGTTGTTGTGCCCTCACAACGCGCACAAGCGTAATACTAGTCTTTTACGTATTTATCGATGTCCAATCTCGATAATACTCTGACTAGGGATATTTAATGATTTATCCTTCGAAGACTAATACTGTCTCATATCATTCTCAATCCAGGAACAAATCATAGGGACCTCTCATCATTTAAAAATCTAGGTGATCTAATCACAAATGATAAGAGTGAAATCTCCTTTGTCACATAGTTAATTTGTACAACAACACCATGATCTGTACAAATAGTGACGCTATAGGTCATAATTGTCCAACAATCTCCCACTTGGTCTATAGCCAGTCACTCGAGTGTCTTACACCCGAACTATGTACGGTTGGCTCAAACTGCTGAGAAAAGGCTTTCATCAGCGGATTTGCATGATTATCATCTTATGTGATTTATACGATCATCACATCGCCATGATGTATGATCCGTACGAATCAGATGAATATCGAAGTATGTATCTGGATCGTTGATGAGACCATTAATTCTTCAGCCTGTACTCAAGCCTAGCTCAGCTGCTAACAGAATTATATCTAATCTAATTAGATTTGTTATCGACCCAAATGGCTTCTATTGCCGCCTCAGCTGCAGCAATAACCCGCATTTGTTGTTTATTAGGTAACAGTATCTTGCTTGGAAGATTTCCAGCTCAATGTACCGTTATTCAAACTGTATAGTACCGTTTGCGACTTATAATCATTTTATCGGTTTAGGAAACTTGCTACAGTGATCCTAGTCACTTCAAGTTCTCTTTCTCCACAGATTAAGACAGCATCCTTAGTTCTCTAAGATACTAACGGATGTTCTTAACATCAATCCAGTGACTATCAATTAGATTGGCCTGTTTGTGAATCCATATGCTCAAAGCGTATGAGACACCAGGTCGCGTACATTTTTCAATGTACGGTTTCTCAGAGAGTTTTTATTGAAAGCCAAGCTTTCACCGATTATATTATGGGAATTTCATTTCCAAGAAATGGCATATTATCATTATTTATAGGACAGCCAATGTTAGTGTGTTCCCACTAACCCTCTTATATACACAAGAATCCTTTTCGTTTTGAATTAAATCATAGACCATTATGATTACATCAAAATGATAATTCAAAGAACCTATGTTTGCTTCAATCCAAACATGGATCGAATAACCTGCAAACCTTGTTTGCCAGTTACGTCAAAACCGACAGGATGTTGTAAACATCCTCCAAAAGGTTTCATTTTCAGGAAAGCGATTTTCCCCGTAAAGCTGTCATATTTCATAAATGAAACATGCAGCATTAGCAAGCATTATCCAAATGGATTTACGGTGGCAACAGGTAAAAGGTTGAATCGTAATCAACACAATGTTGATAACGATACATTTCCGCTACAAGCCTAGCTTAGTACGTTGGTATGTTGTCTTCCATGTATGTCTTCCTCGAAGACTTATAAAGTACCAATAGGCACAATGTCTTGCGGTACATCAACTAGTGTCCAAACATAGTTGATATACATGGAATCCTTTTCGGATTCATGACATTTTGCCATGATTAGGGAGTCGATACCTGGTATCACTTCCTCGTACGTAGTCAGTTGGTATACCTCAATAAGATAGACATCTTTATAAGGTGAGATCAGAAACCCATACCCCAGGTTGTTTTCTGACTCTCTCTGATCTACGCGGTTCTTGTGTATTCGAAGATTACTGGTATAGTTTCATCCTTGATGAACTATTTATGTTCCATTAAGATTCGGTGCCTTGAATAGTATTACTCTGATTTACATCGAGTTTTACTATTCTCCCACTTACCACTGCATATCGGTATTCCTCTTAGGAAAACCACATGGCGAGCAACAATCTAATTGTTCTCTGGTGAGATGTATAAGCACTATGCTTATTGTTTCCCTAGGATAACCTACATTTGGCACTTATCCAATTTGGGTTTTAGTTTGGTATCATCCAAACATATGCCTAGCATCCCAAATTATCAGGAATGAGAACCCGGTTTCTTTCATGTTCATATCTAATATGAAATCTGTCAAACAGATCATTATGGAACCTTATTCAAAATAAGTTATGCACTGTTAATGCTTATCCGTTGAAGGAAATGGTAGCTCAGAGCGACTCATGATTAACCTTAATCATGTCTAACATAATTTGGTTACTCAGTTCGGACACACCGTCAACTTGACGTGTTCCGGGAGGAGTCCTCCTTGAAAGAATACTATACTCTTTCAAGTATATAAGAAACTTATTGCTTAAGTATTTTCCATTACGGTCTTACCGTGACGGTATAATACTTTAGGCGATCTGTATGTCTATTTCGTGTTGAAACTTAAAAAGTTTCCGATTTGTGTTTCAAAAGAAACACATAACCATAACGCGATGCCACATCCGTAAAGGTCACGAAATATTCATATCCACATCTAGCCTAGCTAGACATGGGCCCACTTGCTTCACTATGAACTAGGGCTAACAGATCGGTGGCATTTGCACTTTTACCAAGTAAAGGTGTTTTAGGCACATTGCCCAATAAACTAGATTCGTAGACTTTATTTGAATGGAATCAAATCAGTCCTAGTACCCACTCTTCAAAAGTGTGGATATACGAGTCTTGTTTAATTGTGTCCCGGACAACAATGCCACAATTAAGTTTCTTCTAATCAAATCAGTTGAGCTATTTGTTTGTCATGTTATATATTTGAGATTTATTTATATTCAAAATATAAATTCTGTTATTCACATCTAATGTGTTTATCTCAATATCATCTTTATATAATGAAACATTTTAGTGTTCTAGAATATAAAGGTTCAACCGCAGCGGGTTAAACACTGATATAGAGATAATGTTTCTAGTCAAACTAGTTACATTATAACAGTTTCCAAATTTAGGTACACACCCGAAGGTAGTTCCTAAACTTAGGTACCTACGGTTAAAACAGCGACTTTCGTTCCGTTTCCAATTCGCAGATAAATCTCTATGGAAGTCAGTATCCTGCTCAAAGCAGATTCTGAACACCAGTATGTATATTTTATGTTCCACACTAAGTATTTAAAATCTAATTTTAATACTAGTAGTGAACATAATGTTGACAAACATATTTGAAGTCAGAGCCTTGCTCGTCTTCAATTCCTTCATGTCTGCTTTGTCCAAACGGCAGTCACGCTTCCGCGATCCCGTTTGCAACAATTTAGGCAGACATTTTGGGATATGTCTTTTATCTTCCCAGAAGATTATAATGATTTTGCCTTTGCCTGTTTCAACACTCCAGAAGCCTTTGGCCAAGCCCTGGCCTTCTAGAATATCGAAGTAAGGTGCGCCTTGCGCTACTTGCCTAATTGCAAACTTTAACTTTGTCTCCTTGAGAATAGTCATTAACTCTCCCAGAGTTATTATTGCAATTTTAGTACTTCTAAAACCTAAAAATAGATTAAAGATCCTTCAATTTCATTATCATACTTTAAGGATCTAATCCTTAGTTCTGATTCAGAAATTAAGGAGTCTACTGCGACAAGCTTAATGGATTAAGCACTAAAGTTATCATTACATAAATCTTCCAAAGATTATGCTCTTTTATTTGCTTAACTCCGGGCTTAGGCATAATATGTTATTTTATCAAATAAAGTAACTTATTATTTTCCAGGACCATCCTGAAACTTTATTCCCAATTTGAAAATTAAACCATTTAAATACATTTTCCCTAGGATTATGTCTTAAATGTCAATCTTTCAATTTTATCTTGATTTTAATAGTCCAACTATTTAATCAATGATTTTGGTACTATTTATTATATTGATTATTATAGTCCAACTATTTAATCATCTATAATTTAATAGATTAAAATGAATTATATTGATTATTATAATCCAATTATAAAATCAACTATAAATGAATTGTTTAAATATAGTCCAACTATTAATTAAAACAACGTTTAAATATTAGTCCAACTAACATTTAATTTATTTGACGAATGATATTTGTTTTGAACGCATATGGCAAGTAATTAAATGAATATTGTAAATCCAATTCTTGCCTCCCACTATTTTTCGACGAGCCTCTAACCCTCTATCGAGTACTCGGGAAACCGTGTTTCCTAGCGGGCTAGGATCCCGTTAAATATCACACAATCTTGACTTTGGCCAACAAATTGTATGATAATTAACTAGGTAGATCTCTAAGATCGATTGGATCCAATCCAATTCCTAGATCCGGTAAGGGGACATTCAAGTCCGAAACATATATCTTATATATGCCAATATATCCAATATATTACCTAACCTTTTTCCTCTGAATCAACTAAGCCTTGGTTTTGGCACAACAAACTTAGTGATCCCAGTTAAGCGCGACCCATTGACCATGGAAAGCTTCGTAATCAATGTCGATGGACAAGAAGTGGTCTTGACTTTGGCCAACAAACCACAACTTAGACAAGACACTGATATGGAACAAAGCCTTCGTGATTCAAACACATCCTCGACAGACAAAGGCCTTGACTTTGGCCAACAAGCCAATGCCAGTCTCAGATCTTGAGTGAGAATCACTCAATGGAAGGAAAAACGCTTAATATTTTGCGAGGGTTTTTCGAGTGCAAATTTTCAACCAATTTTTTATCTTTGTTAAGGTCTCATCATCATACACCCTTAAACATGCATTCTAAACACATAATAAAGCGCGTATTATAAATAATAATTACATGCGGATGGATACTTTACACAATGATCCTAGATCAAATCTCTCATTTTCTCTCTCCCGCTAGCACAAATATTTCTTCTACCCGTTACACTACACTTCTAAAGAAACCTCATTTAAATTGAGGGGAATAGGTGAGAAGAGAATACAAAGAATAAGGAGGTGATAAGGCTGGACAAGCAAGTCCAATTAATAAATCAAATTTATTACAACAATTTCTAAAATTGTCCCACACATATAATATCCATCCGATATACATTATTCATGCATCGCAACCATGTATTCACACAAACATGTTATCAATCAATCTAATCAAATTAATTAATCTGATAATTAATGATCATCCAAGGTTCAAACAACGATTTGATTTTGCGCGAGTCAAACTCGTTTTGCGAATAAGTACTCAAAGTACATATTCTCGAATTAAATTAAACTACACAATTAAATCCAATTCAATTTGTATTTAATTCTAATTCACTATTTAATTCCAAATTAAAAACTACACTTTATTAACGAACCTATACGACTTAAATTCCAAATTTAATCGTTACGGGTCTCAAAGCCCGATTAACGTCCAACGTTAATTTAATTAAAGTCCAATGGGCTTTTAATTAATTTCTTAAGGCGTGGACTTTTGGTCAACTCGGGTCAAACCGAATAACCAAAATCCAATCCGGGAATTACCCCATAAGCCTAGAAATCAATTTTGGCCCATTATGCCCAATTAAACTTTAAAGGTCCATTAGTCGCATTTGGGCTTTATGGAAGCGGTTTTGGGCCCAATTGGATCCAATCCATTTGGCCTAAACCTAAATTGGTACAACCAAGCCCAATAAGCCCAATAATAACATTACAAGCCCAAATCCAATTTTAAGGCCAAATTTAATTAAATTACAAAAACCCAATTTCACAATTTAATTACTAAAGTGTATTAACATGATTAATCACCCAAATCAATATTTCCAAAAAATCAAATTAGCTTAATTAATCATGTTTATCAACATTAAATCATGTCCAACATAATTTAACAAAAATCAAACCCAAACTGCTTTATATATGTCTCGGCCAAGGGGAATTTTATATCCAATTTCAAATCCAATCCAATTGAATCAAATTAAACATTAAATCAACATCCCCAACATGATTCTAACTCATCCAATGAATCAAAAAATCAAAATCCAAGACATTAAAATAGGGCATCATTCTCGGCCAAGCTAAGATTTTGGGGAAAAAATGATCCAATCACAATTTCATGAAATTGATCCAATTAAACATACTTTAAGCATACAAAATCATCCAATTTCATTAATTCGAAATGCGAATGCGCTCGCAAATAATCCTGGGCTCGGGTTCGCTAATTCCAAATTAACGAATTTTCCGTTGCGACGCAATTAAATGATTACGCCTAACGAAGTCACTATTCACGTTGATAACGAATTAATTCTAAATTAATTCGTTCGCCCGAATTAAAATCTAATTTTAATTCCTCGTCGAAATCCAATTTCGTTTAATATATCAAATATATTAATTAATCGATTAATTCCAAATTAATCGTTATCTCTCTTTTAATTGATATTTTATCCCAGATAAAATATCTCCGCAATTAATCTCAGATTAATTTTCTCTCTCATCTAATTAATCCTAGATTAATTAAAGTGCGAGTCATACGTCATCAGTGAATCTTCAGGAAGTGACCCATGAGATCCCTGGATATGTTGGCAGTAAATTCGGTCGTCGGACTATCCGATCACGTAAGTACCTCGTACTACGTTTATACCGATTTACAAGACAAGGTTGGCTTCTAGCAAAGCATCATCCCTACCCAATTCTCCAGAAATATCCTTACAGGAATAAAGGATCTATATCAGGCGTAGTATACGTAGTATTGTGTATGTCGATCCAGTATCGGATGATCACGTGCTAGGCCTGGGGCTGGAATTGTGTCTTCCCTGTACGAAGCACATGTCGGATGTCTGGTAACTAGTCTCTATAATCGGATAAACCTGACCTTGTCATTTTATCCCGATGACTGCAGTACTTAAGAGTACTAGTACCGTATCCTACGTGACCATCATCTCCATATGACTGGAGTGACACTTCCGTCTTGACATCACACCCCACACACTACGATTCTCAATACACCCAGCATAGGCGTACACAGAACCTGTTAAAGCCATGGACGACCGCAACCAATTATATTGATTGTCGCAAGTATTAGCGGTGCAAGTCTCAAGTTATGACCAAATACACATACCCTGATTTCAGACTTCCATAGACACATAGTCATACTACCATGAATTCGAGGGGGTCTATCAGAGCGAAGTTTTTCCCGTACCATAGGTAAAAATATACCTCCTATTTATTGGACAATTATGACCCATAGCGTCACTATTTGTACAGATCACGGTGTTGTTGTACAATTTAACTATGTGACAAAGAAGATTGCATCTTATCATTTGTGATTAGATCACCTAATGTATAAATGATATAGGAAATGATAGGTGCGATATTGATTTGTTCCTGGACTGAGAATGATATGAGACAGTATCAGTCCATGAAGGATAAATCATTAAATATCCCTAGTCAGAGTATTATCGAGATTGGACATCGATAAATACGTAAAAGACTAGTATTACACTTGTGCGTGTTGTGAGGGCACAACAGCATAGTTCTCATATGTTTGGGTATAGGATACTCATGCAAGTGTTATAGGAGGTTGTGTTTTACCGATGGTACGGGAAACAGCTTCGCTCTGGATCAGACCCCCTCAGAATTCCATTGGTAGTATGACTATGTGTCTATGGAAATCCGAAATCAGGGTAGGTGTATTTGGTCTTAACCTGAGACTTGCACCGCTAATACATACGACAATCAATATGCTTTGGTTGAGGTCGTCCAGGGCTTTAACCGGTTATGTGTACGCCAATGCTGTGTATATTGAGAATCGTAGTGTGTTAGGTGTGATGTCAAGACGGAAGTGTCACTCCAGTCATATGGAGATGATGGTCACGTAGGATACGGTACTGGTTCTTTTAAGTACTGTAGTCATCGGGATAATATGACTAGGTCATAGTTATCCGATATAGAGACTAGTTACCAGACATCCGACATGTGCTTCGTACGGGGTAGACACAATTCCAGCCCCAGGCCTAGCACGTGATCATCAGATACTGGATCGAAATACGCAATACCACGTATATTACGCCTAATATAGATCGCTTATTCTTGTAAGCATGTTTCTGGAGAATTGGGTAGGCATGGCTCTTTGCTAGAAGCCAACCTTGTCTTGTGAATCGGTATAAACGTAATACGAGGTACTTACGTGTTCGGATAGTCCGACGACCCGATTTACTGCCAACATATCCGGAGATCTCATGGGTCGCTCCCCGAAGATTCACCGATGACGTATGACTCGCACTTTAATTAATTGGATTAATTTAATGAGAGAGAAAATTAATCTGGGATTAATTGCGGAGATATTTTATCTGGGATAAAATATCAATTAAAGAGAGAGAACGATTAATTTGGAATTAATCGGTAAAATAATATATTTGATATATTATAAGAAATTGGATTTCGACGCGGAATTAAAATTAGATTTTAATTCGGGCGAACGAATTAATTTAGAATTAATTCGTTAGCGACGTGAATAGTGATTTCGCTAGGCGTAATCATTTAATTACGACGCAACGGAAAATTTGTTAATTTGGAATTAGCGAACCCGAGCCCGAGATTGTTTGCGAGCGCATTCGCATTTCGAATTCGAGTGCGGCACGCAAGTCAAATCAAGCGTCAAATCGTAAGTTCCATCAAGCGTCAAATCACATGTCACTTTGAGTGATGTGACATTTGATTGATTGATGTGAGTTGAGTGAGGTGATTGAAAGAAAGCATTTAATGTTGCTTTTTGAAATTGAAAAAGGGTAAATGGTTTATTAAATTTTGGAAATATATAAACCTTTTACATTTTTCTTTTTCCCTCTCTCTCTCCCTTTACAAGTTTTTGGGCCTTTTGGAGCCAAAATCGGTCTTCATCTCTCTCGGTTTAGACCGCCTTTCTCTTCTGTTTTTCTTCTGGTTTTGACCGAAAATGGCAAGAAGAGAAGTGATGATTTTTGTGGCAAAGAACATCACAAGTGCTAGCACACCATTGGAGATACCAAGGTGATAGGGAAGTGTTTTCATGAGCATGAATCACCTGTGAAGCTTGGAGCTTGGAGCTTCCATGGAGGACACCCATGGCCGATTCTTGGAGGAGAAAACCACCCATGCCGTCAGCCCATTTCCGAGTTGGAGAAGACAGAAACTTGAAGGAGGTGCGTTTTTGGTTCATCACCACATGCATCTCACCGATCAATGTGAGTTTTTCCGCACCTCCTTTGGTTGTATTTACACTTGTTTCATGCTTAATCTATGATCTTGGGACCCTTAGAGGACTCCAACAATGGTATCTTGAGCTATTGATTGCATGAAATTGATTTTAGGGCTAAAATTGGGCAAAACGAATTTGGGCATTATTTGATGAAATTGGATTGATGAATATGCTTAATTGATGTTTAATTGATGATTGATTAGATCAATTTGAAGAAATTTGGTTTGGAACAAATTTCCCCAATTTGGCTTATGTTGGCCGAAAATGTGTACCCTAAAATTGTCTTGGATTTTGATTTTTTGATTCATTGGATGAGTTAGAAATCATTAGGGGATATTGTTTTAATGTTTAATTTGGTTCAATTGGATTGAATTTGATTTGGGCATATTTTCCCCTTTGGCCGAGACTTTAGCATGAATTGGGTTTGATTTTGATCAAATTATGTTGGACATGATTCCATGATGATAAGCATGATTAATTGTACAAATTTGGTGTTTTGGAAATATTGATTTGGGTAATTAATAATGCTATGCACTTTAATTAATTGAATGTGAAATTTGGAATTTTATATTTTAATTAATTGGGCTTAAAATTGGATTTGGGCTTTTAAAGTTGTTATTGGGCTTGTTGGGCTTTGTTGTACAAAGTTGGGTTTAGGCAAAATTGGTTGGATCCAATTAGGCCCAAAACCGCTTCCAAAAGGCCCAAATGCGACTAATGAACCTTTAAGTTTAATTGGGCCTAATGGGCCAAATTGATTTTTGGGCTTATGGGGTAACTCCCGGATTGGATTTTGGTTATTCGGTTTGACCCGAGTTGACCAAAAGTCCACGCCTTGAAGAAATTAATTAAAAGCCCATTGGACTTTAATTAAATTAATATTGGATATTAATCGGGCTTTGAGACCCGTAACGATTAAATTTGGAATTTAAGTCGTAAAGGTTTATTTTATAAAGTGTAATATTTAATTTGGAATTAAATAGTGAATTAGAATTAAATGCGTATTAAATTGGATTTAATTATGTAATTTAATTTAATTCGAGAATTCGTACTTTGAGTACGTGTTCGCAAAACGAGTTTGACTCGAACAAAATCAAATCGTTGTTTGAACATTGGATGATCACTAATTATCAGATTAATTAATTTGATTAGATTGATTGATAACATGCTTGTGTGAATACATGGTTGCGATGCATGAATAATGTATATCGGATGGATATTAGTCGGGTGGGGCAATTTTGGAAATTGTAATAAATTTGATTTATTAATTGGACCTGCGTGTCCAGCCTTATCACCTCATATTTTTTGTATTCTCTTCTCACATATTCCCCTCAATGTAAATGAGGTTTCTTTAGAAGTGTAGTGTAACGGGTAGAAGTAATACATGTGTTAGCTGGAGAGAGAAAGAGAGAGATTTGATCTAGGATCAATGTAAAGTATCCATCCGCATATCATAATTACTTTTACATACGCGCTTTATTATGTGTTTAGAATGCATGCTTAAGGGTGTATGATGATGAGACCTTAACAAAGATAATAAATTGGTTGCCAATTTGCACGCGAAAAACCCTCAAATATTAAACGTCCTTCCTTCCATTGAGTGATTCTCACTCAAGATCCGAGACGGCATTGGTTTGTTGGCCAAAGTCAAGGCCTTTGTCTGTCGAAGATGTGTTTGAATCACGAAGGCTTTGTTCCATGTCAGTGTCTTGTCCAAGTTGTGGTTTGTTGGCCAAAGTCAAGACCACTTCTTGTCCATCGACATTGATTACGAAGCTTTCCATGGTCAATGGGTCGCGCTTGACTGGGATCACTAAGTTTGTTGTGCCAAAGCCAAGGCTTAGTTGATTCAGAGGAAAAAGGTTAGGTAATACATTGGATGTATTGGCATATATAAGATATATGTTTCGGACTTGGATGTCCCCCTACCGGATCTAGGAATTGGATTGGATCCAATTGATCTTAGAGATCTACCTAGTTAATTATCATACAATTTGTTGGCCAAAGTCAAGATTGTGTGATATTTAACGGGATCCTAGCCCACTAGGAAACACGGTTTCCCGAGTACTCGACAGAGGGTTGGAGGCTCGCCGAAAAATAGTGGGAGGCAAGAATTGAATTTGCAATATTCGTTCAATTACTCGCCATACGCGCTCATTTCAAATATTTCGTCGATATCAATTAAATGTTAGTTGGACTAATATTTAAATTGTTGTTTTTATAAGCAGTTGGACTGTATTATAATTGATTATATAATTGGATTATAGTAATCAATATATTTGAATTAATTAATTTCGATTTACAGTTGATTTTATAATTGGATTATAGTAATCAATGTAATTGAGGTTAATTAATTTAAATTATATTTGATTGTATAGTTGGACTATAATAATCAATATAATACATAGTACCACAAATCGTTGATTAAATAGTTGGACTATTAGAATCAATAAAATGAAAGATTAGCATTTAAAACATAATCCTAGGGAAAATGTATTTAAATGACTTAATTTTTCTAATTGGGAATAATATTTCAGGATGGTCCTGGAAATATAATAAGTTAGTTTATTTGATAAAATAACAAATTAGGCCTAAGTCTGGAGTTAAGCTAATAAGTGGAACATGATATTTGGAATATTCATGTAATGATAACTTTAGTGCTTAATCCATTATACTTGTCATATAGACTCCTTAATTTCTTTATCAGAACTAAGAATTAGATTCTTAAAGTATGATATTGAAATTGAAGGATCTTCATAAATCTATACTTAGATTTTAGAAGTAAACAAATTGCAATAATAACTCTTGGAGAGTTAATGACTATTCTCAAGGAGATAAAGTCAAAGTTTGCAATTAGGCAAGTAGCGCAAGGCGCACCTTACTTCGATATTCCAGAATGCCAAGGCTTGGCCAAAGGCTTCTGGAGTGTGGAAAATGGCAAAGGCAAAATCATTATAGTCTTCTAGGAAGATAAAGGACATATCCCAAGAAGGAATTGAAGACGAGCAAGGCTCTGACTTCAAATATGTTTGTCATAATTATGTTCACTACTAGTATTAAAATTAGATTTAAATACTTAGTGTGGTACATAAATATGTATTGATGTTTAGAATCTGTTTTGAACAGGATACTGACTTCAATAGAGATTAATCTGCGAATTGGAAACGGGA
This sequence comes from Zanthoxylum bungeanum, assembly GCA_019454045.1. Lineage (NCBI taxonomy): Eukaryota > Viridiplantae > Streptophyta > Magnoliopsida > Sapindales > Rutaceae > Zanthoxylum > Zanthoxylum bungeanum. Next base: position 4,278 of record SKCR01038797.1, on the reverse strand, counting down.
CGAAAGTCGCTGTTTTAACCGTAGATACCTAACTTTAGGAACTACCCTCGGGTGTGTACCTAAATTAGGAAACTGTTATAATGTAACTAGTTTGACTAGAAACATTATCTTTATATCAGTGTTTAATCCGTTGCGGATTGAACCTTTATATTTTAGAACACTAAAGTTTTATTATATAAAGATGATATTAAGATAAACACATTAGATGTGAATAACATATTTATATTTAGAATATAAATAAATCTCACACATATAACATGACGAACAAATAGCTCAAACTGATTTGATCAGTGAAACTAATTGTGGCAATGTTGTCTGGGACACATTAAACAAGACTCGTATATCCACACTTTTGAAGAGTGGGTACTAGGACTAATTTGATTCCAATCAAATAAAGTCTAAATCTAGTTTATTGGGCAAAGTGCCTAAAACACTATTTACTTGGTAAAAGTGTAAATGCCACCGACCTGTTAGCCCTAGTTCATAGTGAAGCAAGTGGGCCCATGTCTAGCTAGGCTAGATGTGGATATGAATATTTCGTGACCTATACGGATGTGGCATCGCGTAATGGTTATGTGTTTCTTTTGAAGAACACAAATCGGAAACTTTTAAGTTTCGACACGAAATAGACAAACAGATCGGCTATAGTATTATAACCGATCCGGTAAGACCGTAATGGAAAATACTTAAGCAATAAGTTTCTAAAATACTTGAAAGAGTAAAGTATTCTTTCAAAAGAGGACTCCTCCCGGAACACGTCAATTTGACGGTGTGTCAAACTGAGTAACCGAATTTTGTTAGACATGATTAGGTTAATCATGAGTCGCTCTGAGCTACCATTTCCTTCAACGGATAAGCATTAAAGTGTACAACTTATTTTGAATAAGGTTCCATTAAAATCTGTTTGACAGATAACATATTAGATATGAACGGGAAAGAAACTGGGTTTCACATTCCTGATAATTTTGGGCAGGCATGTTTGGATGATACCAAACTAAAACCCAAATTGGATAAGTGCCAATTGTAGGTATCCTAGGGATACCAAAGTATTGTACTTATACAACTCACTTGAGAACAATTGGATTGTTGCTCACCATGCGGTTTTCCTGAGAGGAATACCGATATGCAATGGTAAGTGGGAGGATAGTAAAACTCGATGAAAAATCGGAGTAATACTATTCCAGGCACCGAATCTTTAATGGAACACAAATAGTTCATCAAGGATGTAACTATTACCATTAATCTTCGAATACACAAGAACCGCGTGAGTCGGAGAGATTCAGAAAAAAAACCTGGGGTATGGGTTTTCTGATCTCACCTCGTAAAGATGTCAATCTTTTGAGGTATACCAACTGACTACGTATGAGGAAGTGATACAAGGTATCGACTCCCTATTATGGCAAAGTGCCATGAGTCCGAAATGGATTCCATGTATATCAACAAGTTTGGATACTAGTTGATGTACCGCAAGGCATTGTGCCTATTGGTACTTTATAAGTCTTCAAGGAAGACATACATGGATGGCAACATACCAACGTATAAAGCTAGGCTTTTAGCGGAAAGGTATCGTTATCAATATTGTGTTGATTATGATTCAACCTTTTACCTGTTGCCACGGTAAATCCATTTGGATAATGCTTGCTATAGCTGCATGTTTCATTTATGAAATATGACAGCTGGACGGAAAATTGCTTTCCTGAAAAGGAAACCTTTTGGAGGATGTTTACAACATCCTGTCGGTTTTGTCGTACAAAACTAGCAAACAAGGTTTGCAGGTTATTCGATCCATGTTTGGATTGAAGCAAGCATAGGTTCTTGGAATTATCGTTTTGATGTAATCATAATAGTATGATTTAATTCAAAACGAAAATGATTCTTGTGTATATAAGAGGGTTAGTGGGAGCGCACTGACAGTGGTTGTCCTATAAATAATGATAATGTGTCATTTCTTGGAAATGATATTCCCATAATAATCGGCGAAAGCTTGGCTTTCGAAACTCTATGTGGAATCGTACATTGTAAAATGTACGCGTCCTGGTGTCTCATACGCTTTGAGCACATGGATTCACAAACAGGCCAATCCAAGTGATAGTCACTGGATTGATGTTAAGAACATCTGTTAGTATATTAGAGAACTAAGGATGTTGTCTTAGTCCATGGAGATGGAGAACTTGAAGTGACTGGGATCACTGTAGCAAGTTTCCTAAACCGATAAAATGACTAAAAGTCGCAAACGGTACTATACAGTAGAATAACGGTACAGTGAGCTGGAAATCTTCCAAGCAAGATTCTGTTACCGAATAAACAACAAATGCGGGTTAATTGCTGCAGCTGAGGCTGTAATAGAAGCCTTCTGGGTCAATAAACAAATCTAATTAGATTAGATATAGTTCTGTTAGCAGCTGAGCTAGGCGTCAGCACAGGCTAAAGAATTAATGGTCTCATCAACGATCCAGATACATACTTCAACTATTCATCTGATTCGTTCGGATCATACATCGTGGCGATGTGATGATCGAATAAATCGCATCAGATGATAATCACGTAAATCCGCTGACGAAAACCTTTCCTCAGCAATTTGAGCCAACCGTACATAGTTCGGGTGTCAAGCACTCGAGTGACTGGCTATAGGCCAAGTGGGAGATTGTTGGACAATTATGACCCATAGAGTCACTATTTGTACAGATCACGGTATTGTTGTACAAATTAACTATGTGACAAAGGAGATTGCACTCTTATCATTTGTGATTAGATCACCTAGATGTATAAATGATAGGAGGTCCATATGATTTTTTCCTGGACTGAGAATGATATGAGACAGTATCAGTCCACGAAGGATAAATCATTAAATATCCCTAGTCAGAGTATTATCGAGATTGGACATCGATAAATACGTAAAAGACTAGTATTACACTTGTGCGCGTTGTGAGGGCACAACAGCATAGTTCTCATATGTTTGGGTATAGGATACTCATGCAAGTGTAATAGGAGGTTGTGTTTTACCGATGGTACGGGAAATAGCTTCGCTCTGGATCAGACCCCCTCGGAATTCATTGGTAGTATGACTATGTGTTCTATGGAAATCCGAAATCAGGGTAGGTGTATTTGGTCTTAACCTGAGACTTGCACCGCTAATACATACGACAATCAATATGCTTTGGTTGAGGTCGTCCAGGCTTTAACCGGTTCTGTGTACGCCAATGCTGGGTATATTGAGAATCGTAGTGTGTTGGGTGTGATGTCAAGACGGAAGTGTCACTCCAGTCATATGGAGATGATGGTCCGTAGGATACGGTACTGGTTCTCTTAAGTACCGCAGTCATCGGGATAATATGACTAGGTCATAGTTATCCGATATAGAGACTAGTTACCAAACATCCGACATGTGCTTCGTACGGGGCAGACACAATTCCAGCCCCAGGCCTAGCACGTGATCATCCGATACTGGATCGAAATACGCAATACCACGTATATTACGCCTGATATACGCTTATTCATGTAAGCATGTTTCTGGAGAATTGGGTAGGCATGACGTTTTGCTAGAAGCCAACCTTGTCTTGTGAATCGGTATAAACGTAGTACGAGGTACTTACGTGTTCGGATAGTCCGACGACCCGATTTTAAATCATGAGCAACACCTTAAAAAAAAAAAAGGTTAGAAAACCCACGGCAAAACCACTAAAGTTAGAATTTAAATGGAGCGGGTAAATTTCTGACTGTCCTAGATTTTTGTAAAAAATGCTTCACCAGAACTCGATTCATGACTTAATTATTAATCTTAATTTTTTTACCACCAAACCACATCCCTTGAGGATGAGCAAGACATTACAACGTTTAAAAGTTATTTTATTTTTTTTGTAATTATTGTATGATAATCACAAGGTTAATAAAATTTGATAATCTAACTGTATCTAAATTATCAGATATGCAAGTTCCTTTTTTTCAATTAAAATTTGTCTGATTTATTAATTAAAATTTAAACTTTATTGTTAGGGGAAAAGATTATTTAGTCTGAGGTTTGAACTTTGAACTATATTCAAAGAATACTAAAGTTTGGGGTCAAAAATACTTTAAGCATGCCTTTTTTTTTCATTCATTACATATTGGCATATATAGTTGCTTCTTTACTTTTTTTTTTTCATTGGATGATCATCATTTGAGGGTGCTGATGTGGCAACTGGGGTTGGTTCAGTGGTGGGCTACTTTTAATGAAAACTTGTAAAAGCTTTACTGGCTGATGCTTTTGGGCTACACATGCCATTATATGATTTGTTGAGA
>SKCR01038796.1:0-104158 GCA_019454045.1 Zanthoxylum bungeanum | reverse complement strand
TGTGGGCCCATGTCTAGCCAGGCTAGAGGTGGATTCGAATACTTCGTAACCTTTACGGATGATGCATCGCGTTATGGTTATGTGTATCTTATGAGACACAAGTCGGAAACTTTTGAGAAATTCAAAGATTTTCGACACGAAGTTGAAAAACAGACCGGCAAGAGTATAAAGACATTACGGTCGGACCGTGGTAGCGAATACTTGAGCAATGAGTTTCTAGATTACTTGAAAGAATATGGTATTCTTTCACAGTGGACTCCTCCTGGAACACCGCAATTAAACGGTGTATCCGAACGGAGAAACCGAACTCTGTTGGACATGGTAAGGTCTATGATGAGTCACACTGAGCTACCTATTTCCTTCTGGGGATATGCATTAAACAGTGCAGTTCTTATTTTGAATAAGGTTCCGTCAAAGTCTGTACAACAGACACCATATGAGATATGGACAGGAAAGAAACCGAGTTTCTCATTCCTAAAGATTTGGGGATGCTGGGCATACGTCAAACGTTTGGAAGGTACCAAACTTGAGCCCAAATCGGATAAATGCCAATTCGTAGGATATCCTAGGGAAACCAAAGGATATTACTTCTATCACCCACGAGAGAACAAAGTATTTGTTGCTCTACATGCGGTTTTCCTTGAGAAGGAATTCCTAAATACAGTGGTAAGTGGGAGGAAAGTAGAACTCGATGAAAATCAGAGTGATACTGTTCCTGGCATAGAATCCTCAACGGAACAAGAACAGTCCATCCGGGATGATACTATACCACAATCTTCTATTACACAAGGACCGCGTAGGTCAGAGAGAGTCAGGAACCAACCTGAGAGGTATGGGTTTCTGATCTCGCCTCATGTAGATATTAATCTCATAGAGGAAGAAGAATCGGCTACGTATGAGGAAGCGATACAAGATATCGATTCCGCTTTATGGCAAGAGGCCATGAAGTCCGAAATGGATTCCATGTACACCAACCAAGTTTGGACACTGGTTGATGCACCAGAAGGCGTAAAGCCTATTGGATGTAAATGGATCTTCAAGAAGAAGACCGACATGGAAGGCAACGTACAAACGTACAAAGCTAGGCTTGTAGCGAAGGGGTATCGTCAACGACATGGTGTCGATTACGACGAAACTTTCTCACCCGTTGCCATGATTAAATCCATTCGGATAATGCTTGCTATTGCTGCATATTTCGATTACGAGATATGACAGATGGACGTTAAAACCGCTTTCCTTAACGGAAACCTTTTGGAGGATGTTTATATGCAACAGCCTGACGGTTTTATCGTGCCTAGACTTGCAAATAAGGTTTGTAAATTAAATCGGTCCATTTATGGACTGAAGCAAGCATCGCAGTCTTGGAACCAAGGTTTTGATGAGATCATAAAAGAATATGATTTCATTCAAAACGAGGATGATCCTTGTGTATATAAGAAAGTTAGTGGGAGCGCACGGACATTCATTGTCCTTTATGTTGACGATGTATTGCTTATGGGCAATGACATTCCCATGTTAACATCGGTGAAAGCTTGGCTTTCATTAAAATTCTCCATGAAAGATCTGGGAGAAGCAGCCTTTATTCTAGGAATAAAGATCTACAGGGATAGATCTAGAAAGTTGCTTGGACTCTCTCAGAGTACGTACATTGACAAAGTGTTGAAAAGATTCAACATGGATCAGTCCAAGAGGGACTGTTACCAGTGTCATATGGAATCTCTCTATCTAAGGACATGTGTCCTAAAACTCAAGATGAGAGAAACAGCATGAGTCGGATACCATTCGCCTCGGCAGTCGGATCGATCATGTATGCCATGATATGTACACGACCTGATGTCTCATATGCTTTGAGCATGTGTAGTCGCTATCAGGACGATCCAGGTGATGGTCACTGGATGGCAGTTAAGAACATCCTTAAGTATCTTAGACGAACTAAGGATGCTTTCTTAATTTATTGAGATGGAGAACTTGAGGTAACTGGGTATACCGATGCAAGTTTCCAAACCGATAAAGACGACTCTAAGTCATAATCCGGGTACATATTTTGTTTGAACAACGGAGCAGTAAGCTGGAAATCTTCCAAGCAAGAGACTGTTGCCGATTCAACAACAGAAGCGGAGTATATTACTGCATCTGAAGCAGCAAAAGATGTAGTTTGGATCCGTAAATTCCTAATTAGATTAGGAGTAATTCCGTTAGCAGCTGAGCCCGTTCCATTATTTTGTGACAATAACGGGGCTATAGCACAGACTAAGGAACCAAGGTCTCATCAACGATCCAAGCATGTTCTTTGACGTTTCCATCTGATTCGTGAGATCATACATCGTGGCGATGTGAAGATCGAGAAGGTCGCATCAGATGACAACATTGCAGACCCGCTGACGAAAGCTATTTCACAGCAAAAGTTTGAGAAGCACATACATAGTTCAGGTATTAGATGCTTGAGTGACTGGCTATAGGCCAAGTGGGAGATTGTTAGACAATTATGACCCATAGCGTCACTGTTTGTAAAAGACATTGTGTTTTTGTACAAAATTGACTATGTAATATTGAAATTGTCTTTTATTATTTCGTAATTTATTTACTATGATATATAAATGGTAAAAGTCCATATGATTAGTTCCGGATTGAGATGATATGAGACAGTATCAATTCATAAAGGTTTAATCATTAAATATCCCTAGTCGTAGTATTATCGAGACTGGACATCGATAATACGGAATAGACTAGTATTGCACTTGTGCGCGTTGTGAGGGCATAACGACACAGTTCTCATATGTTTACGTATAGGATACTTATGCAAGTGCGATAAGAGGCTGTGTTTTACCGATGGTACGGAAAACAGCTTCGCTCTGGATAGATCCCGCAGAATCCCATTGGTAGTATGTATATGTGTCTATGGGAGTCCGCGTCAGGGTAGATGTATTTGGTCTTAACCTGAGACTTACATCGCTAATACTTGCGACAATCGGTAAACTTTGGTTTTGGTCGTCCAGGGCTTTAACAGGTTCTGTGTACGCCTCTATTGGGTTTATCGAGAATCGTAGTGTATTGGATGTGATGTCAAGACGGAAGTATCACTTCAGACATATGGAGATGATGATCACGCAGGGATTCATAACTCGTTCTCTATTGTGTTGCAACCATCGGGATAATGTGACAAGGTCATGATTATCCGATTCAAAGAGACTAGTTGTTTGATATCCGATATGTGCTTCGTACGGGGCAGACACTATTCCAACCCCAGGCCTAGCACATGACATCTGATAATGGATCGCAATACGAGATACTTGGTATTCTACGTCTGACATAGATTATATATTCTAGTAAGAATATTTATGGAGAATTGGGTAGGCACGGTGCTTTGCTAGAAGCCAACCATGTCTTGTAAATCGGTAAGCACATAGTACGAGGTACTCGCTTTATCGGATAGTCCGATAACCGGATATTCAGCGATGACAGTTGACTTAAATTAGAATTAATCTGGGATTAATTTAGAGAGAGAAAATTAATCTGGGATTAATATGGGCTTTATTTAATCTGGGATTAAAAGTGTTCAGTAGAGAAAGAATGCGATTAATTTGGAATTAATCGGTAAAATAAATTTAATAGTTAAATTTGATTTTTCTATTTAATTTATCCAATGGGCTAAAATTAATATATCGGATATATTAAAATGGATTGGATTTCATTACGAGATTAAAGTCGGACTTTAATACGAACGAACGAATTAATTTAGAATTAGTTCGTGAACGACATTCGTAATATATTTGCGAGGCATCGTTATTTAATTAAATTAGATTTAATTATTTAGCGACGAAGGATCGTTTAATCGGATTAAACGGAACCGAGCCGCGTCAAATGCCCGTAGAGATATTTGAATTTCGGATTCAAATATTTGGAGCCAAAAGTGTGGTAGGTGTTCCCACCACACAACCACCTTGTTTTGCCTTAATGAAAACCATTTACCAATCTCTACCTTGTTTTGGGTAAAAAGTGAAATGGTTTCACCTTTTGGTAAATAACAAAAAGGCAATTCAACATGTGTGAACACTTGACACAAATCAAAAACACAAAAACCCTAAAGGAGCAAAGTTGGCCGAATCCTTCTCCATCTCTTGTCTTTGATTTGTTGATTTTTTTTTTCAAATCAACAAAAGCTAGCACTTTGGAAGTGAACAAAGGTGATAGGGAAACTCCTCAATAGCTTGGAATCATCCTAAAAATTGGATCTTGGAGATCTTGGATCTCAAAATTTTTAAAAGCTCTAAAACTCATTGTAAGTATATTCCGCACCTTATAATGATCAAATCTTTTATTATGCATGCTTATTGGATCCTTATAATGTTCTTGGAACTCTAACAGGAGGGCATTCCAGCTGTTCTGGACCCGACCCCCATCTTCCTTTTCCAACCTATAGGCTTCGTGGCCCACCACTTTCTTGATAATGTATGGGCCCTCCCAAGTGGGTCCTAGCTTTCCATCATTAGCTTCCTTAGTATTTTGGAAGACTCGTCGAAGGACCCAGTCGCCTTCATTAAAGGTTATGCATCTCACATTTTTTTCGAAGTATTTGTACATCTTCTATCGGTAGGCCGTAAGCCTTACAGTCGCATTTTCCTTTAAGTCTTCTATGGTGTCGAGTGCCTCGGTCATGAGCTGCTTGTTCGTTTCTTCACTGATCCACTGGTATTGAGGTGATGGTACCCCGACGTCGGTTGGGATGACTGCTTCTGTGCCGAAGGTCAAAGAAAAAGGGGTTTCGCTAGTCGACGATCTGACTGTCGTCCGGTATGCCCACAACACTCCTGGGAGTTCATCTGCCCACACTCCTTTCACTTTTTCCAACCTTTTCTTCAGCGTGTTCATCAACGTCTTATTAGAGGACTCAGCTTGCCCGTTCGCTTTTGGGTAGCGTGGAGTGGAAAAGCTGAGCTTGATCCCCCAAGTTCTGCAAAAATCCTGGAAACGATGACTGATAAATTGGGACCCATTATCCGTGATAATTTCTCTCGGTATGCCGAAGCAACAAATAATTTTCTTCCAAACGAACCCATGCGCCTCTTGATCTCATATCCTAGCGAAATCTTATGCTTTTATTAATTTTGAGTAGTAATCAGTTAGGATGAGCATGTAGACCCGTTTCCCAGGGGCGGCTGGTAGCTTCCCAACAATATCCATTCCCCACTTCATAAACGGCAGGACCAGGTTGAGTCTTTCAGGAGGAAGTCGAGAGGCCGGTGCAAACCTATGGTATTTTTCACAATTTTGAGCATAGGAAGCCTCGTCGGCTCGTATAGTCGGCCAATAATACCCAGCTGTGTGGGTCTGACATGCAAGACTTCTACCGCCCGAGTGATTCCCACACTGCCCCTCATGCAACTTGGCCAAAACATATTGTGCCTCTTTAGGGGAAAAGGCACTTGAGGTACGGCCCGCCAACTGACCTTCTCAAAAGCTGATTATTGTGTAGAACGAACCTCGCGGCTTGTTGTTTCACTCTTCGGGCGGCAATTTTTTCTGCTGGCAGTGTCCCTACGTCCAAATATTCGACCAAGTGAGTCATCCACTACCGATTTTCCGTGAGGTGAGAAACAGTGCTTGTTCCGGTCTTTACTATGGCTGGCCATTATAAATATGCCACGGGGATGGCTTGGATTTTTCCTTTCTGTAGAGTTGACCCGAGTGTTGCCAAAGCGTCTGCATGCGTATTCTAGACCCTTGGGATTTATGAAATCCAAAGTATTCGAAAGCTGCTTGAACCTCATTTACCTTGGATAAGTATGCCATCTTAGCTCCTCTGGCCTGGTAGGCTCCTTGGAGTTGATTGGCAACGAGTTGGGAGTCGGTCGTCGCCTCCACTCTCTTTGCCCCCAATTCTTTAAGTAATTCTAGTCCGGCTATCAGCGCTTCATACTCGGCTTCATTGTTCGTAGTCTGGAAGCCACACTTGAATGCTTGTTGGATTAAGTCTCCTTCAGGTCAGGTGATTACTACCCCTAAACCATAGCCTCTTCTGTTAGACAACCCATCCACCGACAGTTTCCACACCTCAGCCCCAGTCGAGAGAACAGTAAGTAATTCATTCCTTTCTTCCATTTGCATGCCGGGACTGAAATCTGCCACAAAGTCTGCGAGTACTTGAGACTTAATAGCCGTTCGTGGCTGGTACGTGATGTCGTATTCTCCGAGTTCGACAGCCCACTTGGTCACTCTCCCAGAGAGCTCGGGTCTGTGCAGGATACTTCGTAATTGATAAGTGGAATAGACAGTGATTGGGTGGCCCTTAAAGTAAGGGCGGAGTTTTCGTGCCGCCATGACCAAAGCTAAGACTAGTCGTTCCATTTGGGTATATCGAGTCTCGGTATCTAGCAAGGCTCTGCTCACATAGTAGACTGGATGTTTCAATCCTCCATCTTCCTTTACTAGTACCGCGCTGACAGCTTGAGGAGAAACTCCAAGGTACACATACAACCTCTCTCCGTCGACTGGCTTTGATAAGAATGTGGCTTGGTCAAGTATTCTTTTAGTCTGGTTAGGGCCTCCTCGCAATCCAGGGTCCACTCGAACTTCTTTGACTTTCCAAGCGCGGAGAAGAACAGAAAGCTCTTGTCGGTCGACTTGGAGATGAATCTGTTGAGAGCCGTAATTCTCCCTGCAAGCCGCATGACTTATTTCTGATTCGACAGAGATGGAATGTTAAGAATATACCTTATCTGTTCCGAATTGGCTTCAATCCCTCGCTGAGTGTCCAGGTACCCCAAAAATTTTCCCGAAGCTACTCTGAAAACACATTTGGTTGGGTTGAGTTTCATCCCATACTTCTTCATTACTCCGAAAGCTTCCTCGAGATGTTCCAAGTGCTGGTCGGCTCACAAGGACTTTACTAGCATGTCATCGATATATACTTCCATTGTCTTCCCGATCTGTCGGCTGACCATTTTGTTTACAAGTCGTTGGTAGGTAGCACCCGCATTCTTCAGTCCAAACGGCATTACTTTGTAGCAAAAGATCCCTCTGTTGGTGATGAAAGCTGTTTTTTCTTGGTCATTCAGATGCATCAGAATCTGGTTGTAGCCTGAATACGCGTCCATAAAACTCAGAAGTTCATGCCCTCTGTTGCATCAACCAGCGAGTCTATGTGTGGTAGAGGAAAAGAATCTTTTGGGCATGCCTTGTTCAAGTCCGTGAAGTCGATACAAACTCGCCATTTTCCATTCTTCTTTCGCACGACTACGACGTTTGCCAGCCAATCCAGGTACTGCATCTCTCTGATCGCTCCATTCTCTAACAACTTTTTTACTTCTTCATCAATTACCCGATTCCTTTCTGGGGTGAATTTCCTTCTCTTCTGCTTGACGGGTGGAAAAGATGGGTCTACATGCAGCTCATGAGTCATCAACTCTGGGTCAATTCCTGTCATATCCTCATGCGACCAAGCAAAATAATCGCGGTGCTTTTGGAGGAATTCTACTAGTTCTGCTCGCAACAATGGCTCCAGGTCGGCTCTAACACGGGTCTTGTGGTCTGGGAATTGTGGGTGAATCTGGACCTCGTCGAGCTCCTCTACCTTTGGTTCCTTAACACTTTCTCGACGAGATCCCTCCTGTAATTGCTATGCCGACTGAATTTTGGGCTTCAGGGTCGTCTGGTAGCACGTTCTTGAAGCATGTTGATCTCCTTTAATCTCTTGAACTCCCCATTTAGTTGGGAATTTTAGCACCTGATGATACGTGGAGGAAACTGTTCGCATCTTATGAATCCACGGTCGTCCCACTATTATATTGTAGGCTGACGGGAAATCCAGGACCAAGAACGTAACCATTTTACTCACCCCTCCTGCATATACTGGGAGACAAATTTCACCCATTGTGAACTTTTGCTCCCCGCTGAAACCAATCAGAGCTGTAGACCGTCGGCTCATGTTTTCAGATCCTCCTCCCATATCATTGAGCGCTGAACAAAATATGATATTGGCGGATGACCCAGTGTCGACCAGTACCCGCTTGACCATAAAGTTGGCCACTTGAAGGGATATTACCAAGGCATCGTAGTGAGGGTTGACATGACTAGGCAATTGATCATCTGAAAATTCAATCACCAAGCCAGTATGACTCCCTGAAACAACTCGCTCGTTGTCCGATAGGACTGAGGAAACCATCATCGTCTGTCATTTCGCTGCTGAATAAAAAACTCCGCTCACCTCCGAACCTCAAGAAAAAAACGTTGACAATGCTGTTGATTAGAGGTGGCATTGGGGCATCCACTCGGTCTTCCCTCCGGGCCAAGGTAGTTTTTCCCTTCTTTGTCAATAGGTCTTTCAAGTGTCCTTTGTTTAGTAGCTCCAGGACTTCCAATCTCAAGGCTATGCAGTCAGCCGTCGTATGCCCGTAATCTCGGTGGAACTCACACCATCTGCTGGTATCCTTCTTCCCTGAATTTTCTCTAGGCCGTGGAGGCCATTTTACCTCATTCCCCATCTTCCTGAGGACTGAAATGAGTTCACCTGGCGAGATGGTGAAGTTGTAGTCTGGGAGCTGTGGTGTAACGTTTGAAGACCATTCTCTCCTGTCGTATGTGACAGGCCTATGTATGGGCGTCCTGTCGTAGGGTCGGGAATCCATAGGACCGAAAGTTCTTCGGTCAGTAGAATTCGAGGTTCTTTTAAAAGACTCCTTAGGTCGCTTGGAAGGACCCACTCCCTTCTCCCGAACGTTGGGGGACCTCTCCTTACTCGTGTTCCTTCTATCTTCTTCCCACCTGATCTCAGTTCGGGCTCGCGTCAGTGTCTGATCCATGGAGTAGCATCGGTTTTTTATCAGCTTCTTATAGAGGCTACTGTCCGCCAATAAGCCATTCCTGAATGCTTCTACTGCTGTCGGCTGGTGGAGATTTGGGATGACTAGCCTCTCTTTATTGAATCCTGAGACGTAGCTTTGAAGGGACTCTCCCTTCCGTTGCTGGATCATGTTAAGGTCGTCTGTTGTCTTCTCGAACTTACACAAACTGGCAAAGTGTGGAACAAACTTGTTTGCCAATTCTTTGTAGGACCCAATCGACCCAAACGTCTGATTTATAAACCAAGTAAGGGCCGAACCCGCCAGCGTTTCACCAAAACCTCGACATAACCCTACTTCACTTTGATGCGGAGTTAGGCTCGTGGACATCATCTTGTACTTGTAATGGATTACGTGGTCATCGGGGCCGGTTGATCTGTCATATAATTTCATTTCTGGGGGGCTAAATTTCTGGGGTAGTTCAACTGAGTTAATTCCCTCGACGAATGGAGTATCGGCTAAAGCTCCTGACCTACTCTTTCTCAGCGGTAACTTGATCCCTGGTACACTCGCCAAAATAGCTTCCTTGAATTCCTCCATCTCCCGACGCATGGTCGTAGTTGTCGTTATGTCGGCTGGAAGACTCTGATGACTACTCCCTCGACCCATAAGTTGATTTTCTTGTTGGGAGCCTCCGTTTCGCTCTAGCTCTGGACCCCCCACTGGATTAAGTCGGCGACCCGGAGCTTCTGAGGGATTCATCGATCCCAATTGGTCATGAGGAGAAGTAAGTCGCTCCAGCTGCTTTTGAAGATCGCCATTATTGGTCTTCATGGCCAAATTCTCCTCTTCAAGGGCACGCAGACGTTCCTGGAGAAGGGCCATCTGGTTGGCGATTGAGTCTGATGGCTCGCCGCTTGATGCCATGTCTTTGCTTTGAAAGTTCGTTGCTATGACCGGAACTTTGGTTTGCTGTGAATCGCTAGGGCCCCACGGTGGGCGGCAAACTGTAGACGCTGATTTACACCGAGGCCTACAATTGAGATTTCGTAAGGGGGCATTGGCGATCCTGCAAAACAAATGAAATGAGGTGAGCGTGGAGATACTATCCACCGGTGTGGTGGATGCCGTGGACACTCCGACGCCCAAGTCAGTTAATGAGCAAAATAAGTGGTAGATAGGAGGTCAAGGTTAGATGCTACCTTGGACTCCGTTGGATACCGTGAGGGTGGTAGGTTGGGGTGCTGGGAGTTGTAGAGTGAGTAAAATTAGGCTAGGAGTAAGAGAGCTAGAGATCCAAAAGTCCCCCTCTTCTTCTGGAGCTTCGTCTTCCTTTTATACCTCTCCCCAGTAACGTGCGCCTTTACTCCCTTTTAATTACTCGTCCGTTGGAATCTCTTTACCTGGAGCCTTAATGCCACTATTTGCCCGTTGTAGACTGGTTCGGATGAATAATTATGTGATGTTAAAAAGCTTGGGTGTTACGTGGGTTGGCCGTTTGTATGGCCATTCAGTTATGGGTGCCAGCGTTCATTAGGCATGGGCTTACGTTACGTCTTTGGGGTTTGATTAGGAGATTTCTGGGGTGCGTCCAGTATTGGGCCCAAAGCAGAATAATGAAACTACCCCTGGATCAAATTTGGCCCATACACATAGAATTCTAATTTGCATAAAATTGGAGTATTTATTAGCATAGAGTTTGCATACGTGCATAATTAGTTTGCAAGTAATTAAAGTTAAATTGATCCCTTAATGACATATAAGAATTAAATGCTTATTATAATTATATTATGCAAATATTTATATTTTTAATAATGAATTGTAATAAAAATATTGATCTTTTAGTTGAAATAAAATAACAAGTAATAATAAACTTAAAATCCAAAAAAAATTATAAAGATTTTATAGGCAGCTACTATTTAGGTTTCTTATTTTAATAGAGATTATTTTTTCATATTATAATATATTTTAATTTTAATTTTATAATTTAATAATAAAAATATTAATTGTAGATATTAGGTGCCCCCCATATATATATATATATTTAATAGTAGATTATAATATCTTCTTATTATAACAGGTAATAAAAAAAATTAATTGGACAAATTAAATATCATGTGATGTGATGAGAAATCTTTAAAATGTTTAACTTACACACACATATACACATATATTCTTTGTTAGGTTACCTGTGATATTATTAAAAAATTAATCGGATAATATAATATGTTTTATTGTTATGATAGAGTTCTTATGTATTAATTTAGTGTAACACCGCGATAATTCCAACAACTAATATGCTTTAGATGACATAATACATGATATAAATCATGCTCAAACATGTATGTGCTAGTGGAATTACATTACAGATCTTCGATAGATCCCTTACAGTTTCAATTCGAAATTTATTTCCGGTTCTACTCGTGACATCCCTTAGTATTTGGGCCATAAATTTTTCATAAAATCTTCGATTTTTATAAATTTTATATCGCCATAAATCTAAGACCAAGACCTACAACTTATCAGTTGGACATTTTTCCAAATTCGAATCCGAAACAAGTAAAATATCGTGATTACCGTGGATACTACTGTTAGTGTCCTACACATGCCCAAGGTCTCTAAATAATGATTTGTGTGTGAATAATCAAGTAAGTTGCAGAAAACACTTACAATGATCGGCTTTGAAATTTCAAAATTTTATTGGGAAGATGGAAACTCCAAGCTTTAAATTGAATTCCAAACTCAATGGTAAGTTTCCCTATCACTTTAATAGACTCCTTAAGTGCTAGCTTGGATGAATTTTTGCAACAAAAATTCAAGAACAAGAGGGAGTATGTTCGGCCAAAGGAGGAAGAAAGAGAGAAGATAAATAGTATTTTTAAGTTTCGAAAACTTGTTTCAAAAAGTTGTGTGTACGTTGACAAAAAGATGTCTTTTTAAATGATGCCAACTACTCACATCAACTTGTCAAACAATTGATGTAAGTTGTGGGTATTAGTATTCCTAGAACATGCCAAGGATCTCTAAGCGTGATTAGTATGTGAAAAATTAAAGACAAGTTGTGGAAAAACTCACTTTGATCGGATGAGATTCAAAAATTTTCTTTGTATTTGTTGAAGCTCCAAGCTTTATAGAGTGTCTCCAACACTTGGGTGAGTCTCCCTATCACATTGATCAACTCCAAAAGTACTAGCTTTGAAGGAAAACTGAAATAAAATTTTCCATAAGTGAGAGAGCCATTCACGGCACTGTAGAGAAAATATGGAGAAGATGAATAGTTAGTCATGCTTCCAAAGTTGACTTGTTTTTTATATAAAGTTGGTTTTAGGATTTGGTTTGTTTGTTTTATAAGTAAAGCCAAACTTTACTCAACCAAATCAAATCCTTAAATCAAGTCTAACCACTTCCATCACAATCCACTGGTATGGCGAGTGAAGAGCATATTCATAGAGATAGATAGAGGTGAACTGAAAACTCATGGACAAGTAATAATAGCTGAGGGAAGACTCCGTCGTGCTTGAGAGAGAACCTAAGAGTTACTTAGCAAAACATGTGAGAATGAGCAAACTCAAATTTTATTTCTTAAGGTTTATGAAGAAGACTCTACAGTAGACATAGTTGTAATAATTAAGATTGATCAACTCTCAAAGTGTTAGACAATATATGTAAAGACGGTTCCCTCCTACTCACACAGAGACGAGAACTCCACCACAATCACTATTACAAATCCATTATTTTACCACCTCCGTGTACAGAAAATGCTCTGGCTCTGATACCAAAACTCAGGTTGCTCTCTGCTACGTCCCTACCACCACATTAAGGGCATAAATGACTCTCCTGGTCTCGGCGCCCACACTTCGGATGAACAAGACTCACAGAGGGGACCGCCTAAGATAAGGATCGAGGGTGTGTTTCCAACTATTTTCTGATTCACAAGATCCACTGGTGTGGCTAGTGAAGATCATACTAGATAAAGGTGAATTGAAAACTCATGGACAAGTAATAGTAGCTGAGGGAAGACTCTCTCGTGCTTTGAGAGAATGAGCAAACTCAAATTTTATTTCTTAAGGTTTATGAAAAACCCAATTTGATTACAAACTGAAAACCTCACTCCTTATATAGATGGAGGAGAGGGAACACAAAGCATCTTTTGTGAAATATGACCTTGCACCAAAGGGATCAGATCAAACTAAGACCATTACTTTAACTAAAGTAAAAGCTAAAGTAAAGGAATCTACTTTTACAAAAGCAAAAGCAAAAGCAAAAGAAAATATGCTAAAGTATGATAAAGACATAAATATAAAGCACAAAATCATGTTGTCTAAAACATGAATTATTGAAAATAAACGGACAAACGATCACATCAAGTTTTGTGAGATATTGAAGTTGTCATAGTCTGAGTCATCTGAATCGATCTCACCATAGACACTGTACCACTAAGGATCACTGATATGGTATGTGTCTTTAGTTTTGCTTGGGCCTGGTTCATCTGGTTTTGGGCCGCTTGATTCTGTCTTCATCGGTTCGAATTCTTCATAAGGGTCTTGAGAATCCTGGAAGAAAATGTCAGTTGAAGACGGAGTTTCCTGTTTAACAATTATGCCGCTGAATTCTTTTGGATTTGGACTTTTAGGACAAAGGATTAGTTCATGTCTTGGTCCTAAATGAAGGGGTTTTTCTAGGGGCTGAATCCGGTAACGCAGGGGAAGCGGTGAAAATCTTATTTTCGGATTTCAAAAATTTTTCTCGGATTAATTAAATAAACATATTTATTTAATTTTCCAATAATCAAATTATGATATAAAATTCAAATGAATCATATTCAAGTGAATTTACCAAATTACCATTATATTGATACTTTGTCCATTTTAGTCCGAAATTGATCAAATCAATTTTGAATGATTCTAAATGATTTCTAGGATGAACTTAGCATGCTTAAAACATCAAAACACTAAAAGCAACCAAATCCCCAAATTTTATGTCTTTGGCCGAATGCATCAAAATACATCAAGATGTAATCCAATCTACATGAAACTTTATATGCATCATATACACATCCAAATACACAACATATATGAAAAGCCCAAAATTTGGAGTAGGTTATGAACCCTAATTTTTCAATTTCATCAAATTGGACAAATTAGACCAAATTGGTTAAAACAATTATTTTAATCATCATTCTTCCATCCAATCCAAGTCTCAACACAATAAAACAACTCAAGATAAAATCTAGGTCATTTAAGAGTGGGTCAATAACTCTAGATTGGCAACATGGTTTCCAAAACCTTAAAAGAAAACTTATAACTACAATAGTCACAATCTTCTTTCATCACACATGCTCAACACTTCCATCAAAACTACCATCAACAAAAACACAAAGAATAAAAAAAAGAATAACTTAAAAACATCATATGTTAAAGCCTAGATCATAAGGAACAATTTCTTATCTAATAGTAAGTTTGAAAAACTTACTAAATCCAAGCTTTCCTTTAGATTTTTCCTTTTCTTCTTCACTTGTTTCCTTAGTTTCTTTCAATTGAGTTTTATGAAAAGTGTATATGGTTATCCAAATGAAGATGAAATGAAAAGAATATATACTTGTGCATAAAACCACCATGGCCGAAATTTGCAAGCATATATTACCAAATTAATTTCAATTTCATTTAACATTTCATTTGATAAAGTAAATTAAATATCTAAAATAACTTTAAAGATATTTAATAAAGTCAACAAAGGCAACTTTAATCATTTCAAAACAAATATATAAAGATAAGATATTTATATTTTAATTATATTAATCATTTAACAATTAAATAAATAATTAATTAATTAAATATAAATATATTAAATATATGTATTATATTTACATTAAATATCAAATACATATATTATTTTATGATATTAGTCAAATATCTCAATTTGACATTTAATTAATATGTATTTAAAATAATCAAGTATTAAATGTAAATACACAACAATTAAGGAAATGACTATCGGGTCCCTACACATGTATTTTGCGTTTAACCTTTAAACGAATTTATAAAAAATCAATATTATTTATTAATGTTGCTCTAGTGCTCTACGAGTTTATTTCATTGTTGAGACTCTCTAGATTCAGGCATATCCGTCATGAAATCCAATTTCGTGTCCATAATTTATCCACCCGTAAATTATGACGATCACGGATAAACTTGCTGAATCATACAGGTCGAGGTCATGGAAAATGTATAATTCCTCCGTCACAGGTATCCGGATATATCCCAGAGATATAGATGTAAATGTCAAATCTCTATGGGGATTATCCAGTCGACTATTCTATTAGCAATCTCAAAAGAATGTTTAGAACTAGCTTCTAAACTTTACCACGGGCCCATGGTTTTATCTGATTGCTAATTATATGGACTACCTATGCTCTGTTACACAGAACTGACGGATCCTATCTTGATACACATAGGACACCCTGAGGATCTATCTACACCCAACGAACAAGCGGAGGTCTGATCTAAATAGATCGGTGACGTGACTGCCATCTAAGTGTAGAAGATGTCTCATGTGCCCACAATGGCATCTCAAGTCTAAGAATCACAAGTGCTACTCAACCCAAGAAGATTCTTATTGACGCTGGTGTACCATCCATTAAGAATCTTCGGTGAGACGTTCAATGTTTATCCGCTATAAACACCTACACGTCTATACTAGTCTCCAAGTCTTATGGTTCATTGAGAAACCATTGGAATCATATATTCATGTATACGACATGTACCGGTCTCAGCGGGTTTACTATACTGACCAAGTAGTGTAAACCTTGACCAGAAACTGTCTGAGAATGACAACGTCATGATACTACTCAATGTCCGTTGTGACGTTTTTACAACTGTATCATGACTAATCATTCTAGGGTCATTACGTCTTTATCATATTAAAAGATTCATTATATTATAGAAACTGCATATATTATTCATAATAATAATGTTTTACAGAAGTATTTACACAGAAATACAACCGGGAATTGGCGCTGTGAGCACCAACCCCAACACTAAAGATGTATGAGAGAGATCCTGATTCTCTGGCTAATAATGGTTAATCTATAAAAGAAAGTCTTTTAGATTTCTCAGTAAGCCAAGATCATGTTGGAGAGCAGAAGTTTCTGGTATAACTTTCCATTCAAAAGCCTGTTCCTGAGCCCAAAATAGTTTTGTATCAAAATGTCGAAAATAAGGTATGTGGACGATAAATATTATCCCATACTTATTCATTTCTTCCCTAGGCTTACATCAAAGGTTGAGCTTTCTGCATGCTATAGTAAGTTCATCTCTCCACCATGGAAGTGGGCTGTACTATTTCATGAGAGTCCAAACCATAGACTGGTGTTTAAGATTATCATAGAGATGAGATCTCATTGCTTCAAGGGGAAAAACAAGAGAAGATGAGTATATGACTGTGATACACCAGAAATACCAAAGTTCTTCATCAATAAAACTCCTGTTAGGATTAAAAAAGAGACCATTGACAAATGGATAATCTGGGAAGAACTTGGTCTGACTATGGAAATCCTCTCTACACCTCTGGAGTTATGACAGATAATGAAACATATGATTTTTTGCATATGTCCGAATGTCCTGAGGGTTGAGGAAGATAACCCATGGAGGAAAATATTTCTTAATTACTGCTGTAGGATAAAGGAAATCCTTTGGGGTTGTTGACGCCATGAAGATCAAAGGTATTGCTGTCAAGGATGAAATGAGTTTAATTTGTTGTGGTCTGGATAACATATCAGGAATCACATTATGATCTCCTTTTATATGCTTCACCGAGAACTCATACTTAGAAAACCATTCCTTGAGGTGAAGAAATTGCTTTGCTAGCAACACCTTATTCTTGAAATCAAGAATTTTGGGGAAATAGGAGTTGTCCAATCTCACAAAAAAATGATGACCTATGAGATGGAATTCAAAATGCTTTAACTCGCATTTTACGGCTAAAGCCTCTTTGTAGGCTGTGTGGTAATGCTTTTCAGCTTCTTTGAATTGTCCACTAGCATATCCACAGTAAAACTCCTTATCTTCAATCTTTTCAATAAGCATGGCTCCCCAATATTCATCACTTGCATCGGTCTGCAAGATACATTGTCCACTTGTAGGAATCTTTAAAGCAGGATGATCTTGACAAATCTTCTTTAGCTGGCGAACAACTTCAGTTTGTGCGGGTCCCCACTCATGTGCATTCTTTCTTATCATTTTTGACAACTGACTGGTATGAATGGTGACATGTGGCAAGAACTCCTTAAGGTAATTTTCAATCCCAAGAAACTGTTGAAGTTGTTTCCTTGAGAGATTGTCATCTAGAAAGTGTAGAAGTTCTTATGCAATATGCTTTCCTGGACAGTAGTGTCCATCTTTGAAAACCATTCCCAAAAAGTCTATGGAATCCTTTCAAATGTGGCTTTTCTTTTCCGTAAGCATGATTCCATATCTTTGGACAAGATCCCTGAATTGACATAACAACTGGTAATGTGACTCAGCATCTTTTGAGAAAAGAAGTAAGTCGTCAATGTAGACCAGTGTATGATGCATTATTGGCTGAAAGATCTTTGTCATTGCCTTCTGAAATAGTGATGGCGCTACCTTGAGGCCAAAAGTCAAAACTTTCCTTGATAATGAGCATTGGGTATGCAAAAGGTTGTTTTGGGCTTTTTTCTGGGCTTATACCCAATTGCTAAAAACCTGCCTTGAGATCAAACTTTGAGAAGATGTGGGCTTCTCTGATATAGACAAACAGTGAGTTGATCTTGGGAAATGGAAACTTATCATCTTTCAAGAAAGCATTGAGAGGCTTGTAGTCTATTACCAGACATTTCTTTCCACGTGCATTTTTTGAGCGATTCTCCACATAAAAGGCTGCCAAGCCCAATAAGAAGTTGTAGGCTCAATTAATCATTGCTGTAGTAACTGGTTGCATTCATTCTGGGCCAAAGCAAGGTCTGAAGGAGTCATCCCCAGATGTGTAGCCTTTGTAAGGATGTGTAGCCTTTGTAAGGTTGTGATGAGCGGAAAATATATCAATATTTACCGCCCCTTTTACCTAATATTTTGTTTAGTTTCTCGAGTTTGATGAACGTTTTGATGTGTTTTATGTGTTTTACAGATAAATAAAGTATTGAGATTTAATAGAATCAACTCTGGGCTAAAACGATGAAATTCGGAACAAAAAAAATGGTGAAAACGGAAATTTACTATTCGCGTCACGAAGTGCAATCCGAAATTCCAATTTTGCGCAAGTTTCATATTTTGGCCATAACATTTTCATCCGATATCTGATTGAGCTTATTCAAGTGCCATATTAAAGAAGATACAGAGATACACAACTTTCAAGATTTAAGTATTTTCGAATTCGGAAGTTTGCAAGGCCGAAATGATGAATAGTCTAGTATATTTTGTGTAATTACTATAGTCATTTTCAAAATATAAAATAAAATTAATAAAAATAAAAAGTAAAAATTGTCAAACTTCCACTAAACATGCTTGCATGTTTAGTGCCATGTTTGGTGCCATGTTTGATGTCATGTTTGTTGGAGCAATTGGTGGAGAAATTGGTGGAAGGCTTTAGATTTTCCTATAAATACCAAGGTTAACTTTCTAAATTTTTCATGCTTTATTTGGAGGAATCTCTCCTTGTAAACCTAAAGGAAAGTGTCTTGTGTATTACTTTAAGTTTTCTTGTATTTTCTTTTAATTTGTTTAATAAAATTTTGTGTGTTTTCTTTTACAGCATGAGGAGGTAATCTTATTCTGCTGGGGTGAGGAGGTAAGATTTTTTATATGATAAATTAAATTAATCTCCCTTATTTTAATTAAAATTTGGATTTGACAACCTTATTTACCGCCTATATGGCTGGTTTTATATTTTTTGACCTTAGTTTCCGCCTATATGGTCGGTTTATGTGCTAACCTTGTTACCGCCTATATGGCTGGTTTATATGATTTTATTACCACCTATATGGTCGGTTGGACTTTGGACAAATGAAATTACCGCCTTTATGGTCTGGTTAATTAATCGGTAAACATTGAGAATAAGGGAGATTTCTAATTTTGAAATATTAAAAGTGGATCCTCTAACCCCCAGCATTTTCTTTTATTGTACTTTTAATTTCCATCATTTACTTTATTTAATTTTTCATCATTTACTTTGTGTCTTTTATTTTATTAAGCTTTTACTAGCCTTAAATATGTGTTGTAGCTAAGTTCGTTATCTAGGGTTGTGATGAATTTCAATATCACTGGTTTATAAGGGGTTAGATTATAGTTTGGGTAATATAAAGATTTATTTATTGAGTCTTAATCTTACTGCTTTTTATTAACTGTCCACTAATAAAATTGATTAGGTAAACTTAAAATGAACTAGACATAGGGATTTTAGGTTTAAGACCTTAGACTCAATAGCCCACGATCTTCCTTGAGGATAGATAACCCTTTAATAGATTTCCTTACAGGATAGGAATATACCTATCGGACGGGGGTAGCCATAATTGGAACTTAAACTTAATGAATCCAGGTAATTTGGTTGACATAGACATATGGTTCAATTGGGTTATACAGGGTACTTATAATTGACCATCGGAAGAGGCTTTTACATAATTTAGTGTTCCAGGTTAGTAAATCAATATATTACCCAACTATAAGATAACCACTTCATCTTTAAATAATATTGGAATAAATCACAACTCTAGATAGTTTTATAAAATTGAATTTTCATTAATCTACTTTCACGAAATTTTTTATTTACCTGTTTGTAAGTTAATTTGTTAGTCACCATTCCAATTTACAAACAATCAATCTGTTAGATACTAGTAATCATTTGGCCTCATAAAAATTAATAGGTTAGGTATTAAGTCCTCGTGGGATCGATACTTTTTATACTACTTGAAATATACGTGCGCTTGCGTTATACACGTGTGAATGCACCGATCAAGTTTTTGGCGCCGTTGCCGGGGACAAATTTATCTTTTCACTATTAGTTTTGAGGTTAGATACCTTTATTTGTATCTGATTTTATTTTAGCTTATTATTTTTATTTTCTTTTGTTTCAGGTTCTCAGACACTACATGAGACGAACCAGAAGCTTTGAACTCCGACCACTTGACCCAGAAATTGAAAAAACCATCAGACAGTTGAGAAGGGAAAGGCGAAAAGGCCAACAAGCAATCGTTAACATGGAACCTGAACCTTTAGAGGTTGCACCAGCAATTCCAATTCGAGATAGAACCATTCCAGTGGTAGATGGCCTCATTTCCTGTATTGTACTGCCTCTCTTACCAGCAAATGCAAGTGACATCAAAACTTGCATTCAGATGATACAATAGTCAGTTCAGTTTGGGGGGAATGCAACTGAAGATCCTTATGCCCATATCAGTAATTTCCTGGAAGTTTGTGACACTTTCAATTACAACCAAGGAGCTGAAGAAGCAATGAGGCTGCGAGTTTTTCCATATTCCTTGAAAGATAGAGCAAAGGCTTAGCTGCCTCTCTTACCAGCAAATGCAAGTGACATCAAAACTTGCATTCAGATGATACAGTAGTCAGTTTAGTTTGGGGGGAATGCAACTGAAAATCCTAATGCCCACATCAGTAACTTCCTGGAAGTTTGCGGCACTTTCAATTACAACCAAGGAGCTGAAGAAGCAATGAGGCTGCGAGTTTTTCCATATTCCTTGAAAGATAGAGCAAAGGCTTGGCTACATTCACTACCAGAAGGTTCCATCACAACTTGGAACACTCTAGCCACCAAATTCCTTGCAAAGTACTTTCCACCAGCTAGAACAGCAAAACTGAGGAATGACATCACATCCTTTGTGCAACAAGATTCAAAATCCCTTTACGAAGCTTGGGAAATGTACAAAGATTTGATCCGGAAATGTCCACACCATGAGATTCCAAAATGGCTTCAAGTCCAAACATTCTATAATAGACTTTCTGGATTGATGAGAACCACAATTAATGCTGCTGCTGGAGGAGCTTTGATGGCAAAAGGAGAAGATCAAGCCTGAGACCTAATCGAAGAAATGGCCAACATAATTCCTTGTGGCCAACAGAAAGAAGCATGATCCAAAGAATTGCTGGAATTTATGAAGTTGGAACCAATACAACAGTCAACGCCAAGCTGGATCAGATAAGCAAATTCATGGAGAATCTCAGCACACAAAGTAACATTGGATCCACAAGTTCACCTTGTGGAGGAGCACCAGAACCAAACCAACTTGAAGAGACAGTGAATTTTATCAATAACTTCAACAGACAGGGGAACAATCCATATTCCAACACCTACAACCCAGGGTGGATGAATCATCCCAATTTCTCATGGAGCAATAATTCAGGGCCGCTAAAGAACTATCTACCACAGGATTCCAACAGCAACAGAACAAAGGTCTGAGCAGGCAAGTGAACCAGGAATAGCAGAAGTGCTGGCTCAGTTAAAAAATATGATGCTATCTTTCAGAGCAAATCAGCTTCTATCAAAGCACTGGAAAATCAGATTGGACAACTAGCCAATGCTCAGAGTTACAGACCGTTAGGAAATCTTCCCAGCAACACAGAGCCAAATCCAAGGAACCGAGTGAAGGAGCAATGTCAAGCCACAACCTTGAAAAACGGTACTGAAATCAATAAAGATGTTGGAATCAAGGCAACCATTGAAGAAGTTCCAAAAGATGTAGTTCCAAAGATAGAGGAAAAAGAAGCAAAGGAAAAAGAAGCAAAGGAAAAAGAAAAAGATCAAATCACTCTACCTCCACCTTTTCCTCAGTGTCTTCAGAAAAACAAATTGGACAAGCAGTTTGCTCGATTCTTGGAGGTGTTCAAAAAGCTGCACATCAACATTCCATTTGCAGAAGCTTTGGAAGAAATGCCCAGCTATGTCAAATTCATGAAAGACATTCTCTCACGAAAACGAAGATTGGGAGATTACTAGACAGTAGCATTGACGGAAGAATGCAGCGCCATCATTCAGAGGAAACTTCTCCCGAAATTGAAAGATCCTGGCAGTTTCACTGTCCCATGCACCATTGGAGAACATTATATTGGTAAAGCTTTATGTGATTTAGGTGCAAGTGTTAATTTGATGCCTTTTTCTATTTACATGAAATTGCAAATTGGAGAAGCAATGTCTACCTCAGTCTCTTTGCAACTTGCTGATAGA
The DNA here is from genome assembly GCA_019454045.1 of Zanthoxylum bungeanum. Taxonomy (NCBI): domain Eukaryota; kingdom Viridiplantae; phylum Streptophyta; class Magnoliopsida; order Sapindales; family Rutaceae; genus Zanthoxylum; species Zanthoxylum bungeanum. The sequence continues at coordinate 82,190 of SKCR01038796.1, read as the reverse complement.
ACGCTCGCATTTCCGAGAGGAGTGGTTGAAGATGTGCTGGTTAAAGTTGACAAACTCATTCTCCCAGCAGATTTCATCATCCTTGACATGGAAGAAGACAAAGATGTTCCTATCATTCTTGGGAGACCATTCTTGGCTACAGGTAGAACTGTGATTGATGTGCAAAAAAGAGAACTAACCATGAAAGTTCAGGACCAAGAAGTTACCTTCAATGTTTTCAAAGCCATGAAATTTCCGAGTGATGAAAAGGAAGAGGAATGTTTCATAATTGATGTTGTTGATGGTATCATCCAAGATATTGATACAATTCCCACAGACAAACTTGAAGCTTGCATCACCAACATGACTGATAGCAAGCTAGATGCTGAAATTCTGGAATGTATCAACTATCTGGACAAGCCTTTCTGCTTCAAATCAGAACCACCAGTCGAAAGCCTGGAACTCCCGAAGAAAGATCGAATCAAGCCCTCAATTGAAGAACCACCGCAGTTAGAGTTGAAGTTACTTCCGAGCCATCTCAGGTATGTATTTCTTGGAAACTCTTCTGAATTACCTGTAATTATTTCTTCTTCGTAAACATTGGAACATGAAGAAAAATTACTAAGAGTGTTACGAGAACACAAGAGAGCCATTGGCTGGACTATAGCAGACATCCGAGGCATTAGTCCATCATTTTGCATGCACAAGATTCTGATGAACGATGAGTACAAACCCATAGTGGAGCATCAACGGAGACTCAATCTAATCATGAAAGAAGTCGTAAAGAAAGAAATCATCAAATGGTTGGATGATGACATCATTTACCCCATCTCAGACAGCAGTTGGGTGAGTCCTATGCAGTGTGTGTCGAAGAAATGAGGAATTACTGTAGTCACAAATGAAAAGAATGAGTTGATTCCAACAAGAACAGTGACTGGATGGAGAGTATGCATGGAATACCGGAAGCTGAATAAAGCAACAAGGAAGGACCAGCTGCCATTCATTGACTAGATACTGGACAGATTAGCGGGACATGAGTTCTATTACTTTTTGGATGGATACTCCAGGTACAATCAGATTGTCATTGCCCAAGAAGACCAGGAGAAAACCACATTTACATGTCCCTATGGAACTTTTGCTTTCCGCAGGATGCCGTTTGGACTATGTAATGCCCTTGCCACATTTCAGCGTTGCATGATGGCTATCTTCTCAGACATGCTGGAACAGAGTATGGAGGTGTTTATGGATGACTTTTCTGTGTTTGGAGATTCTTTTGACCACTGCTTGCAAAATCTGGAACATGTGTTACAAAGGTGCGAAGATACGAACCTGGTACTCAATTGGGAGAAATGCCACTTCATGGTGCAGGAAGGCATCATCCTTGGACACCGGATCTCACAAAAGGGAATCGAGGTAGACAAAGCAAAGATTGAAACAATTGAAAAATTACCTCCACCAACATCAGTCAAAGGGATTCGGAGCTTTCTCGGACACGCAGGTTTTTATAGGAGATTTATCAAAGAATTTTCCAAGATTGCTAAACCTCTGTGCAATCTTTTGGAGAAGGACGTGCCTTTCAATTTCACCAAAGAATGCAATGAAGCTTTTGAGATACTGAAACATAAGCTTATTTCTGCTCCCATCATTGTAGCACCAGACTGGACCCTTCCATTTGAGGTAATGTGCGATGCTAGTGATTTTTCTGTAGGTGCAATTTTGGGACAATGCAAAGCAAAGATTTTCCATGCCATTTACTACTCCAACAGAACTCTGAATGATGCTCAACTCAACTACACAACCACTGAAAAGGAGTTGCTTGCAGTTGTGTTTGCTTTTGACAAATTCTGCTCTTATCTGCTGGGTCCCAAAGTGGTGGTCTACACAGATCATTCAGCAATCAAATATCTGATCGCGAAGAAAGGATGCCAAACCCAGATTAATCCGTTGGATACTTCTTCTCCAAGAATTCGATGTGGAGATTCGAGATAGGAAAGGGACAGAAAACCAAGTGGCAGATCATTTATCGAGGCTCGAAAATGGTGAAACAGCTGGCAAAGAACTGGCAATCAAAGAAACTTTTCCAGATGAACAGTTGTTTGCCATGAAACAACATGAAGTCCCTTGGTACGCTGACTACGTCAACTATATAGTGTCAGGAAAATGGCCGTTGGAGTGGACAACTCAACAACAGAAGAAATTCTTCAAAGAAGTCAAGCACTATATCTGGGATGAGCCGTACCTGTTCAAATGCTGTGCTGATCAATTATTGAGACAGTATGTTCCACAGGAGGAGGTCAACAGTGTTTTGTAACACTGTCATTCATCACCATATGGCGGACACTTCAGTGGGAATAAAACTGCAGCAAAAGTCCTACAATCAGGTTTGTTATGGCCTACTCTTTTTAAAAATGCTTATCTATTTGCTCTTCAATGTGACAGGTGCTAGAGAACGGGGAATATTTCGAGGAGAAATGAAGGACCATTGTAAAATATTCTAGAAGTGGAGATATTTGATGTATGAGGTATTGATTTTATGGGACCCTTTGTTCCATCATTCGGAAACCTGTACATACTAGTTGCAGTAGACTACGTCTCCAAATGGGTTGAAGCAATTGCAGTGTCATCCAATGATTCAAACGTAGTGATTAAATTCCTTAAAAAGAATATTTTCACTCATTTCGGAACACCTCGGGCAATTATCAGTGATGGTGGTACACAATTCTGTAACATATACTTCGATGCAATCCTATCCAAATACGGAGTTACTCATAAGGTTGCCACCGCCTACCATCCACAGTCAAATGGACAGGTTGAGGTTTCAAACAGGGAAATCAAAAAAATCTTGGAGAGAACTATTGGATCAACAATGATGGACTGGTCAATAAAATTAAATGATGCATTATGGGCCTACCGGACAGCTTACAAGACACCCATTGGTATGTCCCCATATCGATTGGTGTTTGGGAAATCGTGCCATCTGCCAGTTGAGCTTGAACACAAGGCGTACTGGGCACTAAAGAAATTGAATCTTGATCCACAAGCTGTAGGAGAGAAAAGACTTCAGCAACTCAATGAATTGGAGGAATTTCGCCTACAGGCTTATGAGAATGCCAGATTATACAATGAAAAGATCAAGAAATGGCATGACCGAAAAATAATGCATAGATAATTGGAACCAAGGCAGCAGGTGTTGTTGTTCAATTCAAGGTTGAAACTTTTCCCTGGAAAGTTGACATCAAGATGGTCAGGTCCATTTGTGATCACATAGGTTTTACCATATGAAGCGGTTGAGTATTGGATCCCCACACCAACAACACATTCAAGGTTAACAGTCAGCGTGTCAACCACTACTGGGGAGAATCATTTGAGCGACAAAAAGAAGTGTCACACTTTGAGATCCAACTTAACGTTCGGGCAGTAACGTCTGGCTGACGACGTTAAACTTAGCGCTAGCTGGGAGGCAACCCATGCAATTTGTGTATATATTGTGATTTTGTGTGTTTAGTTTTTGCAGATTAAGATGGAAGAAGCTCTCGCAAATCTTCACAAACAATTTCCTTCTCTCCCTCAAAAATCTCTGATGAAAGTTTACAAAGCTCGCTAGGACGGATGAGACTACTAATGATCAAAGGTATTCCTAATGACATTCGTTGGGTAATTGAAGCACAGGCCCGATTAGCAGGTGAGTATTCTAATTATTGTACTTCTTATTTGCCTGGTTTTGGAAGAAGCACGCACATATGCTAAGAAATATAAAGCTAAGAAAATGGGTGTTTGTTTCAAATGTGCACGCTGGAATTGCAATACTCATTGTCATTCTTTAGGAATGGTGTCTGATAATCACGAAGATAAAATTAAATTCATTAGGGATGGCTTGAGTAAGGAGTCTTTAGATGATATATCTTCGACTCTTGAGACGCATCCCAGTGGATATGTTCATATATCCATTCGCAAATTACATACACAATTTCTAAGAGAAAGACAACAGTTAAGTCTTGGGAATCTAACTCAAAAAGACCCTGTTTGTCAATTTATAAGAAAATTGTATGGGAAGCTTGTCCATGACGTATAGACGTCAATTAAGCTGTAAATATTTGTAGATATTATATCTCTTTGTCTTTTCCTAATAATTGTGATTTGTTTTGTTATTTTCTTTTATTTTCTCCGACAGGATCTAGATCTTTTTGACTATCATGATTTATTTTACTGTTTAACTAATAATTGTCATTTGGCAGGTACTAGTGCTATTATTGTTACTCACCCTTTTTCAGGTGTTATAAATTCAACTCATCATTGCACTCTTGAAGACATCCAGATTTGAGATAAAAAAAAAGGAAGAATAGAAGCCACTTCAAGGAGACGAATTGAAAACATCTGTGTGTTTTGCGGTACTAGTGTTGGTACTAACCTACAATACATAGAGGCAGCACAGGAATTGGGTCGAGTCATAGCTGAGAAGAATATGCACTTGATATACGGTGGAGGCAATCTTGGACTAATGGGGATCATTTCAAAGGCTGTACAGGATGGAGGTAGTCAAGTTCTGGGAATCATCCCAAAACCCTTGGCGGAGGCGAATCTGATTGGTCCATCAAACGGAGAGGAACTGATCGTACCGGGAATGTCCGAGCGACTAGTGGAAATGATTAATCGTGCTGATGCTTTTATCGCTTTGCCAGGTGGCTTGGGCACATTGGAGGAAATTTTTATAGTGCTATCTTGGGCGAACTTGAACGTACACCAGAAACCGATTGGGCTGTTTAACGTTGGGGGATTTTATGATTTTCTTTGTGTGTTTCTTGATGATGCCCGGAGAAATGGGTTAATGACAAAACCTATGAAAGAACTCCTCTTTACTGCCAGAACTGGCCCAGATCTAATTGACCAAATCTTAGCCTTTGAACCATAAATTGACCTTATCCTTTCCAAGATAAAATGGTCCGAGGATGATCGTGGTAAGAAGCGTCGGATAAATCTAGATCTTAACCTTCAATTTCCTTTCTAGATGTAGCATTTCAGCTAACTAGGTACTATCTTCTAAACTCATCTTCTACTATTTCAGACATTGGGGACAATATCTCATTTAGGTTTGGGGGAATGGAATAGTTAATAGTATCTTGTTTTTATTGTTGTTATTTTAAGTCCAAAATTTTTTCGAAAAATTTTCAAAAATTGAAAAATTTTCAAAAATTACAAAAATATTTTGCGTTTTTGTGTTTTTAATTTGATTAATCAGGTGAAATTGGTGAGAGATAGCTGTGTAAGGAGTTTCCACTCTTGAGACGTATCTCAAACCTATTTCGGAACAAGTTAATTTTTGTTTATTTCCTTTTGAATTATTTAATTTGTGAATTCTCCATTAAATTGACTAAAATGGATCTTCATATGCTCAGTTGCTAGGTATTATCAACATGCATGGTAACATAAACACATGAGTTGTAATTGAAAAATTTGTAATATTCAGTGCTCTAGTTTAATTGGAGGAAGCATCTCAAAAAGCAATGGGGTAAAAAAAAAACCGTCTGAGATCCGATTACTAAGTCTGTAAGGGTGTCTTAACACCTAGTGCCCTAAACCAACTGGTTTTGAGTCACTGGCCTAAAGCTCGCTACATGGATCAAAGATGTTGCAAAAAAATATATATCTGAAGTCTGAGTAACTAGTCCGTAGGGGTGTCTTAACACCTGGTGCCCTAAAGCCAACTGGTTTGGGAGCCACCGGCCCAAAGCTCGCTACATAGACAGAAGATATTGTATATAAATAAAAAAAAATCAAAAAGAGAAAAAAAAAATCAGAAAAATCAGAAAAATTATTCCATTGCAACAAAAAAGGTGTGAATCTGATAGAACTTTAGGACAAAAATATTACTCTCTTATCAACTGCACTTGTGACTGTTGTGGGCAAAAATGAGTTGTATAATATTCTGTTGATTGTGTATATGGAGAATGGTAAATATAATCAGAGAATTTACTTATTCGGTAGTTTAAAAAGAAACAAAACAACTACTAACTTGGAGTAGAAGTTTCACCTGTTTAGTCACTAACTTCTTTATTCTCTTTTCTCTTATCTTTTTACTTTTGTGTGCATTTGTTTCACTACCTTTTTACTTTTGTAAAATTTTTGTGGGTATCATTGCTGTAAACCCCCACGAGACTACAACTCGTCCGCTAGGGACACCTAGGGGTTTAAAGGCTTGTTGCATACGCTAAATGCAACCGTGATCCCTACGAAAGTGGCTTAGTTTAATTTTAATTGTTTCTTGTATTTTATTTTGATGTTTGCTCGAGGACTAGCAAAGTGTTAGGTTTGGGGGTGTGATGAGCAGAAAAATATATCAATGTTTACTGCCCCTTTTACCTAATATTTTGTTTAGTTTCTTGAGTTTGATGAACGTTTTGATGTGTTTTATAAATAAATAAAGTATTGCAATTTAATGGAATCAACTCTGGGCTAAAACGATGAAATACGGAAAAAAAAATGGCGAAAACGGAAATTTACTATACGCTTCACGAAGTGTAGTATGAAATTCCAGTTTTGCGCAAGTTTCGTATTTTGGCCATAACATTTTCATCCGATATCCGATTGCGCTGATTAAAGTTCCAGATTAAAGAAGACACAGAGATATACAACTTGCAAGATTTAAGTATTTTCAAATTCGGAAGTTTGCAAGGCTGAAATGGATAAATAGTCTAGTATATTTTGTGTAATTACTATAGTCATTTTCAAAATATAAAATAAAATTAATAAAAATAAAAAGTAAAAATTGTCAAACTTCCACTAAACATGCTTGCATGTTTAGTGCCATGTTTGGTGCCATGTTTGATGTCATGTTTGGTGCCATGTTTGATGTCATGTTTGTTGGAGCAATTGGTGGACAAATTGGTGGAAGGCTTTAGATTTTCCTATAAATACGAAGGTTAACTTTGTAAATTTTTCATGCTTTATTTGGAGGAATCTCTCCTTGTAAACCTAAAGGAAAATGTCTTGTGTATTACTTTAAGTTTTCTTGTATTTTCTTTTAATTTGTTTAATAAAATTTTGTGTGTTTTCTTTTACAGCATGAGGAGGTAATCTTATTTTGCTGGGGTGAGGAGGTAAGATTTTTTATATGATAAATTAAATTAATCTCCCTTATTTTAATTAAAATTTGGATTTGACAACCTTATTTACCGCCTATATGGCTGGTTTTATATTTTTTGAACTTAGTTTCCGCCTATATGGTCGGTTTATGTGCTAACCTTGTTACCGCCTATATGGCTGGTTTATATGATTTTATTACCACCTATATGGTCGGTTGGACTTTGGACAAATGAAATTACCGCCTTTATGGTCTGGTTAATTAATCGGTAAATATTGAGAATAAGGGAGATTTCTAATTTTGAAATATTAAAAGTGGATCCTCTAACCCCCAGCATTTTCTTTTATTGTACTTTTAATTTCCAGCATTTACTTTTTTTAATTTTTCAGCATTAACTTTATGTCTTTTATTTTATTTAAGCTTTTACTAGCCTTAAATATGTGTTGTAGCTAAGTTCGTTATCTAGGGTTGTGATGAATTTCAATATCACTGGTTTATAAGGGGTTAGATTATAGTTTGGGTAATATAAAGATTTATTTATTGAGTCTTAATCTTAATACTTTTTATTAATTGTCCACTAATAAAATTGATTAGGTAAACTTAAAATGAACTAGACATAGGGATTTTAGGTTTAAGACCTTAGACTCAATAGCCCACGATCTTCCTTGAGGATAGATAGCCCTTTAATAGATTTCCTTACAGGATAGGAATATACCTGTCGGGCGGGGGTAGCCATAATTGGAACTTAAACTTAATGAATCCAGGTAATTTGTTTGACATAGACATATGGTTCAATTGGGTTATACTGAATACTTATAATTGACCATCGGAAGAGGCTTTTACATAATTTAGTGTTCCAGGTTAGTAAATCAGTATATTACCCAACTATAAGATAACCACTTCATCTTTAAATAATATTGGAATAAATCACAACCCTAGATAGTTTTATAAAATTGAATTTTCATTAATCTACTTTTCCGAAATTTTTTATTTATCCGTTTTTAAGTTAATTTGTTAGTCACCATTCCAATTTACAAACAATCAATCTGTTAGATACTAGTAATCATTTGGCCTCATAAAAATTAATAGGTTAGGTATTAAGTCCTCGTGGGATCGATACTTTTTATACTACTTGAACGATACGTGCGCTTGCGTTATACACGTGTGAATGCACCGATCAGGTTGATATCCTCATTAAGCTTAAAAGGAAGCTTAATAAGGAACTCTTCATTTCTCCATAATGGCTTTGGATTGTTAAAGTCACTGTGAGACTCTGACCATAACAGAGAAAACTGTTGTTTCAATTCTTCAAAATCCACCATATTCACCCCACTGCAGAGGATTGAAACAACTTTGGAACAGCAGTATAAGGCTTAATGAATCTTTTAAACAGTATACCATATGGTTGGATTTGAAGCTTCTTGGCTTGATGATAAACATCAAAACCAATCAGAATATTATTATCCAGTGATTTGGAACCAATGACTTTGGTCCATATTGTACAATCATGAAAAAACCGAATACCAATAGATTTCTTGGTGATGAGGTCCGTATGGAACACTTCACCATCAATAACTTTGAAATACTCTGTATGCTTTACCCATACTTCTGGTGGCAAAACTGCTGGATTCATCATGCTTCTGTGAGCTCCTATGTCCATAAACCCAATGACTTTAATGAGCTTATCATATTTTGAAGGTAGGATCTGAAAATGGACTAAAGAAACTAGAACAGTAGGCTTAAGAGCCTGGCATGACTGTATAGTGAACACCAGGATATAGCTGTCTGAGCTAATGCTATCATCTGAACTGGATTCATCTGAACTAGAGAGTTCATGATTGTTGAGAGCGAACATGGTTTCACTGTCCAGTTGATATTGTTCTGAAAACCATGATTCAACATCTGCATCATCAAGATCAAATCTAGAAGATTGATGGATCTATTGAACCATCTTAGCTGTTTACTTAGGATTATTAGGACAATCTTTTGAGAAATGCCCTTTCTTTTTACAAATAAAGCACCTGCTATCTTTCGGCTTTCCACGTCGATCTTTCTGTTTGAAATATCGAACTGGATGCCATTCTTTGCGCTGTTTCTTCTTCTTACTCTTCCTTTTCTTAAAGAGCTTATGATGAGACTTCTTCTTTGAAGGACATGCACAATTTTTTTTATCTTTGCAGTTGATCTGCAAAATAAGGCTTTTTGCACGCAGTTTTAAATGGCTGATTGTCTTTGAGCATCTCTCTGACAAGTGTTTTTTGATCACAAAGCTTGCTGAGAGCTTTGATAGCGATCTGATGAATTTCTCCAAGGGACATGTCTGTAACTTTCTACTGCATAGCCTGTATCAAGCGTTGTATCTCGTCATGAAGCTCTTCTGGTAATGAGGCAGCATATGTATGCTTCAGGTTCGGATCATTATATCCATTAATAGAAATGCTTTGACATCCTATGGAAATGGGTATAAGATCTTTAATCTTTAACAAACAACACCACATCTGAAAATATGTCATGCGAGCCTGTTCTAACAATGGGGCTCATTCTCTAAGGAATTCTTTGTGTATGATTCCCACAGCTACGGTCGCTGATTCGACCTGGTAGAATTATTGTTGTCTGAAACCTCTGAGACTAAGGAACCATTCTCTCAAGGCTCATAAAGTGCGAGAAACAAATTCTACAAGGACATTATGCACAGTATTGCCTGGCTTGAGTAGCATAAGATCAGTCCACACAATGAATTCTTGCATTCTGTTAGGCCATTTGTACGGTGGGATATCATTAAATGTGAACCAATGACCTATAACTAGCTTAGAAGATGCTGGTTGTGACTGTGTAGCTGTACCCGTAGGTGCATATTCAGTATCATCACGTTCTTTGGTCATTGGCTCATTTGATCCAATAGATGTGGCCATCAACATCTTTGTGATGTCTGCCATATCATCTAAGTCACTGAATACGATCTAGACGGAATCACTCTCAGGTTCTGAGGATTCCCGAGACTGTTCAGAACTTTCAGGTTCATGCTCATAGGTTGAGAGCTGTTGGGTATAAAGTTACTGAGTTTTCACAGTCGATTGAGGTTGAGGTGTTTGTAACGGTACGGTAGGGAATTGTGTTTCTGGAATATAGGTTTGTGTTTGGGAAGGACGTGTGTAAGGCTGTGAAGGTCCCGGTTGAGATATTGGTTGGTTGTGTATGTGGTACTGGGGTTTTTGGATACTGTCTTTTTGGTGGTGCTGGTTTCCAAGTACCATGGACACTTCCATAGATTTTTGACCAGTCTGTTTGGGATGAGGTAAAAGTGGGTAAGGTTGATAGGCCGGGTATGAAAAGGTTGGTGAAAATGGGCTAGGTGTGAAAGCCTGTGGAACAAATGGTGCACGCCTATCGGCTTTTATTTTTGCAAGTTCTACTTTCAGCCTTTTCATCTCAGCTTTTTTATGGTCAAATTCTGGACCAAAATAGTTATGAGAGACCATGGTTCTCATATCTCTGTCTAGTTGAGCGATTTGAGCCACCGTATCTTCATACATCCTTTGTAGAGTGTTGACTAATGAATCCACCTTTGTCTCTGTCCTCTGGACATGCTGAACAACATGATCCACCTTAGTTTCAATACTACGAAGTACAATATTTTGAACTCTAGCATTCTGTGTGTGCCAGTTTAGCACAACTTCATATTATCTGGGTTCCTCTATTTGACCACTAAGTGTGACAGTCGTTGGCTGGACATAAGGTTTGGAAACAACCTTTGTCTGTGGATCAACAATCTTCTCGAGCGGTGGAAACTGCTCTTGGTAAGAAGATGTTGAGGGCTGGAACATCATGCAAGGTTGCATCTGTGGAAGAGGCTTAGGAGTCCTTTTTTTTTTTGGACGGCAGCTGATGAGTGGGATACGCTTTATGATCTATCCAGATTCATCTTTGAGCAATATCTCATCCTTCTTCATTTCCTCTATGAACCTCGAGGGTTGAGGCTCCTTTTTCTCTTTGACGCCAACTGTAGAACTGTGGTTTGTGTCATCATGCCATGGTTTCTCCGAGTTCCACAGAGACTTTGATTTCTTTGACTTTCTTCTTCTCCTCCTCCTGAGGAGTTATTCGTCATCTTCACTGTCATCTTCTTTCACTATCATCAAGAAGATGACAGTCACAATTTGGGATGCACATGCCTGAACCAGGAGCATCCTATAAGAAATGACCATTGATCTTGGAAGCATAGATCAGTAGCCATCTGAATCAAAAGCTTCAATGGGGATGTCCTTTTCTCTCAGACCATTGGTCGGATCTGGAGAAATCATACAAGAGAATGGTATCGTACTTTCTACTGGCTCTGGCTTAGTAAAAGATATGCGAACAGTACCATCTGTCTGTCTGGAGAAGATAGCTTGAGTGCTTTGGATCGGCTGAGTCTGCTGATGATACTTTTCATAGTTGGTCAGTCATTTCAAAGGCATGAGCTTTAACAGCTCTTCCTTCGCGATCTTTAGTGGGATCTGCACAATAGTCAGCACCTGGTCAGCAGAGGTCTGATCTTCCAAAATCATGAGAGCATCCTTGGACGTTGTGGCAGATGGAAGATCAACAGAATGATCTTTCAGACGATACACTAGTTGATGGTGTAAGGTAGCCATCATCGAAGACTCGATCTGTGCTGCGCCTTGGATCTGAACTTGGATCTTGAAGGCAGTCGGTAGATGTGGATCCTACAAAGACAGATTATAATTTGGGTAGAGGTTAGAAACACACTTCCGGCATGGAGAGTGGTGAGAACAGTGCCAATCACTACGTGTTGGTACTCCTTGAATCTTGAATCCAACAAAGCAAGTCTGGCAGTCACTGGTAATCCTTTCCTTCCATGGAGAGTTAAGATAACTCTCACAGCACACATGTGGAAATGAGTGTACCCTTCTGATTTCCAATTGGAGACGAAATCTTTTGGAATCTCCAGATCTACGTACAGTTCATCTATCGTGGCTCGGAGAGCACACTGATCCGGTTTGGAGGACTGGGCATATTTTGGACGATGTGTAGAGATAAGAGTACGAATACCCCTGGTAACAGTACTAGGTCTTTTGTACAGGTTATAAGGGTTTAACAGAAGTGAAGGGGTCTTAGATACTTGAACTGCTTCTGGAACATGTGAATATTCCACAAGATTTTCAATTTTAGAGTCTATTCTTTTAGAACAAGAACGGGTAAGGAAAGAATAGAAGATATTCTTACTAACTCACTAGCAGAAGAAGAAGACTCTACAGTAGAAATAGTTGCAATAATTAAGGTTGATCGACTCTTAAAGTGTTTAGGCAATATATATAAAGACGGTTCCCTCCTACTCACACAGAGAAGAGAACTCCACCACAACCGCTACTACAAATCCACTATTTTACCACCTCTGTGAACAGTAAATGCTCTGGCGTTGATGTAAGTGAAGTGGGTCCCACCACTTTTAAATTCCAAATTTAAGTCTGCTAATCCAACACGCATCTTTTCTCGGGCCCGGGTTCGTTTAATTCCGAACTAAATGAATTTGCCATTGCGACATAATTAAATCTAATTTAATTAAATAATTATGCCTCGCAAAATTATTATTAAAGTCGTTTACGAATTAATTCCAAAATAATTGTTCACATGAATTAAAATCCAATTTTAATTCCGCATTGAAATCCAATTTCAATTAATATGTCTAATATATTATTTTAGCCCAATTAAATAGAAAAATCTAATTTAACTATTAAATTTATTTTACCGATTAATTGTAAATTAATCACGCTCTCAACTTCTAGACGAATTTAATTCCAGATAAATTCTCGACGCAATTAATCCCAAATTAATTCTTTCTCTGATAATTAATCCGAGATTAATTCTTACCGTAATTAATCCCAGATTAATTTTCTCTCTCATAATTAATCCCAGATTAATTTTCTCTCTCATAATTAATCCCAGATTAATTCTGTTCGAGTCAAATGTCATCGGTAAATCTTCGGGAGGCGACCCAAAAGATCTCCGGATATGTTGGCAAAGTAAATACGGTCATGGGACTATCCGAATATGTGCGTACCTAGCACCACAATCTTACCGATTTACAAGACATGATTGACTTCTAGCAAAGCACCGTACCTACCCAATTATCCAGAAATATTCTTTTAAAGGATACATAATCTTTATCAAGCGTATTTACTAAGCATTGCGCATTACGATCCAGTAGCGGATGTCACATGCTAGGCGTAGGGCTGGAATTGTGTCTACCCCGTACGAAGCATGTATCAGATCACTGGCAACTAGTCTCTATAATCGGATAATCATGACCTAGTCATATTATCCCGATGACTGCAGTACTTAAGAGTACTAGTTATGTATCCTGCGTGATCATAATCTTCATATGACTGAAGTGATACTTTCATCTTGACATCACACCCAATACACTACGATTCTCAGTATACCCAGAAGAGGCGTATACAGAACCTGTTAAAGCCTTAGATGACCATATCCAAAGCATGTTGATTGTCGCAAGTATTAGCGAGATGCAAGTCTCAAGTTAAAACCAAATACACCTACCCTAATTCAGATTCCCATAGACACATAGTCATACTACCAATGAGATTCCGAGAGATCTATCCAGAGCAAATCTGTTCTCGTACCATCGGTAAATAGAACCTCCTATTACACTTACATGAGTATCCAATACCCAAATATATGAGAACTATACCGTTAAGCTTCCATAACGCGCACAAGTGTAATACTAGCCTATTCCGCATTATCGATGTCCAGTCTCGATAATACTACGACTAGGGATATTTAATGATTAAACCTTTCGTGGATTAATACTGTCTCATATCTTATTAATCCGGTAATAATCATATGGACTTTTATCATTTATATATCTAAGTAATCTAATTACAAAATGATAAAATAGCAATTTCGTTTGTCACATAGTTAATTTTATACAAGAACACCATGTTCTTTACAAAATAGTGATGTTGTGGGTCATACTTGTCCAACAATCTCCCACTTGGCCTATAGCCAATCACTCAAGTGTCTAACACCTGAACTATGTACGGGTTGCTCATGTTTATGCTGAGTTATCGCTTTCTTCAGTGGATTTACATGGTTATCATCAAATGCGATTTATTCAATTATCACATTGCCACGATGTATGATCTCACGAATCAGATAAAACCGTCGAAGTACATACGTGGATCGTTGATGATACCGTAATTCTTTAGCCTGTGCTGTAGCTTAGCTCAGCTACTAACAGAACTACTCCTAATCCAATTAGGAATTTTTATAGATCCAAAATGCTTCTTTTGCTACCTCAGCTGTAGCAATGTATTCCGCTTTTGTTGAATCGATAACAGTATCTTACTTGGAAGTTTTCCAGCTCACTGTTCTGTTGTTCAAATAAAATTACGTACCCTGATTGCGACTTACAATTGTCATTATCAGTTAGGAAACTTGCAACGGTGAACCTAGTCACTTCAAGTTCTCCTTCTCCATGGATTAAGAATACATCCTTAGTTCGTCTAAGATACTCAAGGATATTCTTAACATCAATCTAGTGACCATCAACTGGATCGGTTTGATTGTGACTCTACATGCTCAAAGCATATGAGACATCAGGTCACGTACATATCTCTCAATGTACAGGTTCTCGGATAATGCCAACAACTTTTAGATCCATCCCAGTAGATCTTTATTCCTAGAATAAAGGTTATCTCTCCCAATTTTTTCATGGAGAATTTTAATAAAAGATAAGCTTTCACCGATTCTAGTATGGGAATGTAAATTGCTAAGAAGCAATACATCATCATCAATGTATAGGACAATCATTATCGGTGCGCTCCCACTAACCTTCTTATATACACAAGAGTCACCTTCGTTTTGAATGAAATCATATACCATTATGATCTCATCGAAACATTGGTTCTAAGAACGCAATGCTTGTTTTAATCCATAAATGGATCGAATTAACTTGCAAACCTTGTTTGCATATTATAGTACGATAAAATCGTCAGGTTGTTGTAAACATCCTCTAAAAGGTTTCCGTTAAGGAAAGCGATTTTGATGTCCAGCTGTCATATTTCATAATCGAAATATGTAGCAATCGCAAGCATTATCCGAATGGATTTAATCATGGCAATAGGTAAAAGTTTTCATCGTAATCGACACCATGTTGATGATGATCCCCTTTCACTACAAGCCTAGCTTTGTATGTTTGTGTGTTGTCATCCATGTTTGTCCTTACCATGAAGACTCACCAATAGGCACAATGCCTTTTGGTACATCAACCATTGCCCAAACTTGGTTGATATACATGGAATCCATATCGGAATTCATGCCCTCTTGCCATAAAGCGGAGTCGATATCCTGTATCGTTTCCTCATACGTATCCGGTTCAGTATCCTCAATAAGATTAATACCTACATGAGGTTAGATCAGAAACCCACACCTCTAAGGTTGTTTTCTAACACTTTCCGACCTACACGGTTCTTGTGTGTTAGAAGATTGTAGAATAGTCTCATCCCTGATGAACTGTTCGTGTTCCGTTAGGGGATCAGTGCCAGGAACAGTATCACTCCGATTTCCATCGAGTTCTACTTTTCTCCCACTTACCACTGTATTTAGGAATTCCTCTTAGGAAAACCGTATGGAGAGCAACAAATATCTTTGTTCTCTTGTGAGTTGTGGAAATAATATCCTTTGGTTTCCTTAGGATAACTAATTACAAATAGACACTTATCCGATTTGGGTTGTGGTTTGGTACCATCCAAACATATGCCCAGCATTCCCAAATCTTCAGGAATGAGAAACTCAGTTCCTTTCCTGTCCATATTTCATATGCAGTCTGTCTAATATACTTTAATAGAACCTTATTCAAAATAAGTATTGCATTGTTCAATGCGTATCTCATGAAGGAAATTGGTTTAGCTCAGTGCGACTCATCATTAACATTACTTTGTCCAACAAAGTTCGGTTTCTCCGTACGGATACACCACTTAATTGAGGCGTTTCGGGAGGAGTCCACTGTGAAAGAATACCATACTCTTTCAAGTAATCGAGAAACTTATTGCTCAAGTATTTTCCGCTACGGTCCAACCATAATGTCTTAATACTTTTGCCCATCTGTTTTTCTATACTTTGTGTCGAAACTCATTGAATATATCAAAAGTTTCCAACTTGTGTGTAAAAAGATACACACAACTATAATGCGATGCAACATCCGTAAAGGTTACGATGTATTAATAACCACCTCTAGCCTAGCTAGACATGGGCCCACATACGTCACTATGAACGAGGGCTAACAGCTCGGTGGCTCGTACA
This sequence comes from Zanthoxylum bungeanum, assembly GCA_019454045.1. Classification (NCBI taxonomy): domain Eukaryota; kingdom Viridiplantae; phylum Streptophyta; class Magnoliopsida; order Sapindales; family Rutaceae; genus Zanthoxylum; species Zanthoxylum bungeanum. Next base: position 65,812 of record SKCR01038796.1, on the reverse strand, counting down.
CCTTTACTGCTAAAAGGTGTGTTAGGCACCTTGCCTAATAAACAAGATTCGTAGACATCATATGATTTAGGATCAAATCTGTCCAAGTATCCACTCTTCAAAAGTATGGATATACGACTCTCGTTAATGTGCACAGACAATAATGCCACAAATAAGTCTCATATGATTTACTCAATTTGAGCCTTTTGTTTTTCATGTAATATGTTGAGATTTATTTATATTCAAAATATAAATACTGTTATTCACATATAATGTGTATATCTCAACATCATATTTATAAACAAAACACCCAGTGTTTTGGAACATAAAGGTATACCCGCAACATGTTAAACTAGATATAGAGATAACGTTTCTAGTTAAACTATGTACATTATAATAGTTTCCTAATTTAAGTACATGCCCAAAGGGCAGTTCCAAAACTTAGGTTTCCACAGCCAAAACAGTGACTCTCATCCCGTTTCTAACTCATCTGAAGCCAGTCTCCTACTAATCAGTAGATCCCGCACATCAGTACATATTTATGTACCACATTCAGTATTAAAAATCTAATTTTAAAATTAGTAGTGGACACGTTTATTACAATAACAAACATACTTGAAGTCGGAGCCTTGCCCGTCTTCACTTCCTTCATGTCTACCTTGTCCATACGGTAGTTACACATTCAGTGACCCCATTTTCCCCAATTTAGGTAGACATTTTGAGATATGTCTTTTGTCTTCCTAGAATATTGTGATGATTTTGCCATTGCCCCCTTTTTCTTCACACCCTTAGAAGCCTTCGACCAAGCCTTGGCCTTCTAGGATGTCGAAGTAAGATGCGCCCTGTGCTTCTTGCCTTATTGGAAGCTCTGGCTTGGCCTCCTTGAGCATAGCCATTAACTCTCCAAGAGTTTTCTCTTGGTTCATGATGAACTTGCCCCAGGTTTTGGACAGAGACTATAAGATCAAATATATGGAAGTCTCGGCCTCATAGGTAATGCCCAAGTAACTTAGTTGTTCGATGTCAGCAATCATCTACAACACCTAGTGCTGATAGATGTACCTTCTGACATACGCGAGCGAAAGAGCTATTTTACAATTCATACTTCTAAGATCTAAGGTTAGATCTATGAAGATCCTTCAATTTCAATATCATACTATAAGGATCCAATCCTTGTTTGAAAAATAAATTAAGGAGTTATTGCGGCAAGCATGACAGATTGAGCATTAAAGTTATCATCATAATGAGTCTTCCAAAGCTCATGCTTACCATTTTCTCAACTCTGGGCTTAGGCCCGAGAGATCGCTCTATCAAATAGAGTAACTTCTCGGCTGTCAGGACTATTCTGAGATTCATTTCCCAATCTGGAAAATTATGTCATTAAAGACTTTTTCACATAGGATTATGTCCTTTGATGCTAATATTTCCAGTTATATTGATTGCTATAGTCCAACTATCTAATCAATGATTTCGAGTACAATCAAATGTAATGATTACTATAGTCCAACTATATAATCAACTATAAATGATCGGTTACATTCAAATGTAATGATTACTATAGTCCAACTATGTAACCAACTATAAATGAAGTAGTGTCTTATATAGTCTAACTGTTTAAAGAAAGCAATATTCAATATTAGTCAAACTAATATATTTATAACATAGATAAATAAAATTAAAAGAGCGCGTATTGGTAAGTATCTAAACGAAATTACAAATTTAATACTAGCCTCCCACTATTTTTCGGTGAGCCTCTAACTCTTTGTGGAGTACTCGGGAAACCTAGTTTCCTAGTGGGCTAGGATCCCGTTAAATAACACACAACCTTGACTTTGGCCAACAAGTTGTATGAAAGTTAACTAGGTAGATCTCTAAGATCAATTGGATCTCATCCAATTCCTAGATCCAGTGGGTGAACTTCCAAGTCCGAAGCATATATCCAATATATGTAAATATATCAAATATATTTCCTAACCTTTTCCTCTGAATCAACTAAGCCTTGGCTTTGGCTCAACAAACTTAATGATTCCAGTTAAGCGGGACCCATTGACAGTGGGAAAGCTTCGTAATCCATGTCGATGAACTAGAAATGACCTTGACTTTGGCCAACAAGTCACAACTTCCCAAGACATGCGATATAGAACAAAGCTTTTGTGGTTCAAACACATCCGCGATGGACAATGGTCTTGACTTTGGCCAACAAACCAATGCCATTGTTGGATCTTGAGTCAATGGAATGAAAAACGCTTAATAATTGATTGAAGGTTTTTCGCGTAAATGACAACCAATTTATTATCTTTGATTAGGTCTCATCATACACCCTTAAACATGCATTATAAAAACATAATAAGGCGTGAAATAAATAATAATGATAAATGGATGGATATATAATAAATTTGTTCCTAGAACAAATCTCTCATTTTCCTCTCTCCCGCTAGCACTATTCTTACTTCTACCCAATTACATAACACTTACAAAAATCTCATTTATATTGAAGGGAATTGGTGAGAAGAGAAATACAAATAGAATAGAGTTAATAGGCTAGACACGCAGGTCTAATTTAATAAATTCTAAATTTATTACAACAATTACCAAAATTTCCCTAACCTTTCTAATATCCATCTGATATACATTATTCATATAATACATCCAAGTATTCACACAAAGCATGTTATTCAATCAATATAATCCAATTAATTAATCTTTGAATTAATGACCTTCCAATGTTCAAACAACGATTTGATTTACGTGAGTCCAACTCGTTTAAGAATAAATACTCAAAGTATGTATTCTTGAATTATGTCGAACTACAATTTTAAATCTGATTTAAGTTGTATCCAATACTAATTCATACCTAATTCCAAATTAAATAATTACACTTTAATAGTGTCTTTTAGACTTGGGTTCCAAATCCAATATTCATGGGTCTCAAAGGCCAATTAGTATCCAATATTACTTTAATTAAAGTCCAATGGGCATTTAATTATTTCTTGAGTCATGGGCTTTGGCCATTATGGATCAAACCCAAGATGCCAAGGCCCAATTAGGAATCACCCTATGCCAAAAATCAATTTAGGTCCATTAGGCTCAATTAAATTATTAAAGGCCCAATTATGATCTTTGGACTTTATGTAAATGGTTTTAGGCCCAATTGGATCCAACCCAATTGTCCAAAACCAAACTTGGCCTAACCAAACCCATTAAGCCCAATTTCAACAAATTAAATTAACACATTATTCCAAATTACATATTAATTTAATTAAAGTGCAATTAACATAATCAATCAACTAATCTAATATTTCCAAAACATTAATTAAATCAATTAATCATGCTCAACATTTCCAATTCATGTCCAACATAAATTGAAGCAAAAAAATTCATTACAACATGCTTATAGCTTACGGTTTTGACAAGAAATGATCATGTAATTTGATTTCAATCCAATTGAATCAACATCCAACATACATTTCATGCCAACAACACATCCAATTGTTTAATTTTCAAAAAATCACCATGAGGAACCTATGGGTAATTTTCAGCCATGATAAGAAATTTGTGATTTTTGATCTAATCAATTTTTCTCAATTCCAACAATGCACAAATCCAATTGAACACCATATAAACATAACCCAACAATCAATTTAGGCATTTTCTAACTCCAAGCAAAAATCCCAAATTAAAGTCCATAAAATCTAGAATTCAAATCAAGCTTAGGATGACTCTGATACCATTGTTAGTGTTCCTAGAACATGCCAAGCTTAAGCGTGATTAGGGTGTGAAAAATTAAAATAAGTTACGGAAAAATTCATTTTGATCGGATGAGATTAAAAACTTTTCTTTGTATTTGTTGAAGCTCCAAGCTTTGTAGAGTGTCTCCCATACTTGGCTGAGTCTCCCTATCACCTTGATCAACCCCAAAAGTGATAGCTTTGAAGGAAAATTGAAACAAAATTTTCCGTAAGAGAGAGAGCCATTCATGGCAATGTAGAAAAAATAGGGAGAAGATGAATAGTTAGTCATGCTTCCAAAGTTGACTTGCTTTTTATATAAAATTGGTGTGTAGGATTTGATTTGTGTGTTTTATAAGTAAAGCCAATCTTTACTCAACCAAATCAATCCTTAAATCAAATCCAACCACTTCCATCACATGTCAAATATGTTGATGTAAGTGAAGTGGGTCCCACTATTTTAAATTCCAAATTTAAGTCGGCTAATCCAACACGCAACTTCGCTCGGGCCCGGGTTCGTTTAATTCTGAACTAAACGAATTTGTCGTTGCGATATAATTAAATCTAATTTAATTAAATAATTATGCCTCGTAAAATTATTATTAAAGTCGCTTACGAATTAATTCCAAATTAATTTGTTCACGTGAATTGAAATCCAATTTTAATTCCGCGTTGAAATCCAATTTCAATTAATATATACAATATATTATTTTAGCCCAATTAAATAGAAAAATCTAATTTAACTATTAAATTTATTTTACCGATTAATTCTAAATTAATCGCGTTCTCTCTTTTAGATGAATTTAATCCCAGATAAATTCTCGACGCAATTAATCCCATATTAATTCTTTCTCTGATAATTAATTCCAGATTAATTTTTGTTATAATCAATCCCAGATTAATTCTGTTCGAGTCAAATGTCATCGGTGAATCTTCACGATGCGACCCACAAGATCCATGGATATGTTGGCAGTAAATATGATCATCAGACTATCCGAATACGTGAGTAACTAGCACCACATTCTTACCGATTTACAAGACATGGTTGGCTTCTAGCAAAAACACCGTGCTTACCCAATTCTCCTGAAATATTCTTTTAAGGAATACATAATCTTTATCAAGCGTAGTATACTAAGTATTGGGTATTACGATCCAGTAGCGGATGTCACATGCTAGGCATAGCGCTAGAATTGTGTCTGCCCCGTACGAAGCATATATCGGATCACTGACAACTAGTCTCTATAATCGGATAATCATGACCTAGTCATGTTATCCCGATGATTGCAGTACTTAAGAGTACTAGTTTCGTATCCTGCGTGATCGTCATCTCCATATGAGTGAAGTGATACTTCCATCTTGACATCACACCCAACACACTACGATTCTCAGTATACCCGGAAGAGGCGTACATAGAACCTGTTAAAGCCCTGAATGATCAAAACCAAAACGTACTGATTGTCGCAAGTATTAGCGATGCAAGTCTCAGGTTAAGACCAAATACACATACCCTGATTCGGATTCCCATAGACACATAGTCATACTACCAATGAGAGAGAGCGCTGTTTCCGTATCATCGGTAAACAGAACCTCCTATTACACTTGCATGATTATCTAATACCCAAATATATGAGAACTATGTCGTTAAGCTTCCATAATGCGCACAAGTGTAATATCAGCCTATTCCGCATTATCGATGTCCAGTCTCGATAATACTACGACTAGGGATATTTAATGATTAAACCTTTCGTGGATTAATACTGTCTCATATTTTATTAATCATGTACTAATCATATGGACTTTTATCATTTATATATCTAAGTAATCCAATTACAAAATGATAAAATAGCAATTTTCTTTGTCACATAGTTAATTTTGTACAAGAGCACCATGTTCTTTACAAAATAGTGATGCTATGGTCATAATTGTCCAACAGTGGGTCCCACCCAATTAAATTCCAAATTCAAGTTGGCTAACACAACACACTTTGGGCCCGGGTTCGTTTAATCCGACAAAACTAATTTTCCGTCGCTAAATAATTGAATCCAATTTAATTAAATAATAATACCTCGCAAAATTATTACGAAAGTCGCTTACGAATTAATTCCAAATTAATTTGTCCACTTGAATTAAATCCAATTTTAATTACGTATTGAAATCCAATTTTAATTACGTATTGAAATCCAATTTCAATTAATATATCCGATATATTATTTTAGCCCAATTAAATAAATTAAATAGTAAAATCCGATTTAACTATTAAATTTACTTTGCCGATTAATTCCAAATTAATCGCAGTCTCTCTTCTAGATGAATTAATCCCAGATTAATTATTACCGTAATTAATCCCAGATTAATTTTCTGTCTCATAATTAAACCAGATTAATTCTATTCAAGTCAAATGTCATTGGTGAATCTTTGGGAAGCGACCCAAGAGATCCTGGATATATTGGTAGTAAATACGATTGTCGGACTATCTGACACGTGCATACCCTGTACCACATTCTCACCGATTTACAAGACATGATTAGATTCTATCAAAGCACCGTGCCTACCTAATTCTCCAGAAATATCCAGTGAAGAATATATAATCTATATCAGACATAGTTTATAATGTATTGCGTAATACGATCCAGTATCAGATGTCACATGCTAGGCCTAGGGATGAAATTGTGGTTGTCCCGTACGAAGCATATATCGGATCACTAGAAACTAGTCTCTGTAATTGGATAATCATGACCTAGTCATACTATCCCGATAGCTACAGCATTTAAGAGTAATAGTTCTGTATCATGCAAGATCATCATCTCCATATGACTGAAGTGATACTTCTATCTTGACATCACACCCAATACACTGCGATTCTTAGTAAACTCAGAAGAGGCATATACAGAACCTGTTAAAGCTCCAGATGATCAAAACCAAAGTGTACTGATTGTCGCAAGTATTAGTGATGCAAGTCTCAAGTTAAGATCACATACACCTACCATGATTCGGATTCTCAGAGACACATAGTCATAATACCAATGAGACTCCGAGGGGTCTATCTAGAGCGAAGCTATTCCCGGTCCAACGGCTAATAGAACCTCCTATCACACTTGCATAAGTATCCAACACTTAAATATATGAGAACTATATCGTTAAGCTTCCATAACGTGCACAAGTGTAATACTAGCCTATTCCGCATTATCGATGTCTAGTCTCGATAATACTATGACTAAGGATATTTAATGATTAATCCTTTTGTGGATTAATTTTGTCTCATATCTTACTAATTCGGTACTAATTATATGGACTTTTATCATTTATTTATCCAAGTAATCCAATTAAAAAATGATAAAAGAGTAATTTCCTTTGTCACATAGTTAATTTGTACAAAAACACCTTGTCTTTTACAAATAGTGATGATATGGGCCATAATTGTCCAACAATCTCTGACTTGGCCTATAGCCAATCACTCAAGTGTCCAACACTTGACCTATGTACGGTTCCCTCAAACTTTTGCTGAGATATAGCTTTCGTCAGCGGATCTATAAGGTTATCATCTGAAACGATCTTTGCGATCTTTATATCGCCACGATGTATGATCTCATGAATCAGATGAAACCGTCGATGTACATACTTGGACCATTGATGAGACTTTGATTCCTTAGCCTGTGCTATAGCCCAGCTCAGCTGTTAATAGAACTACTCCTAATCCAATTAGGAATTTATAGATCCAAAATGCTTCTTTTGATGCCTCAACTGCAGCAATATATTCTGCTTTTGTTGTTGAATCAACAACAGTATCTTGCTAGAAAGATTTCCAACTCACTGTTCCGTTGTTCAAATAAAATATGTACCCTTATTGCGACTTACAGTCATTTTTATCAGTTTGGAAACTTACAATGGTGAACCCAGTCACCTCAAGTTCTCCATCTCCATAGATTAAAAAAGCATTCATAGTTCGTCTAAGATACTTAAGGATGTTCTTAACATCAATCCAGTGACTATCACTTGGATTGGCCTGATAGTGACTACAGATGCTCAAAGCATATGATACACCAGGTCGCGTACATGTTTGTGAATGTACGAGTTCTCGGAGAGTGCCAATAACTTTTAGATATATCCAGTAGATCCTTATTCCTAGAATAAAGGTTACTTCTCCCAAGTATTTCATGGAGAATTTTAATGAAAGTCAAGCCTTCACTGATTGTAACATAGGAATGTCATTGCCTAAAAGAAATACATCATCAACATCTAGGACAACGAATATCAGTACGCTCCCACTAACCTTCTTATATACACAAGAATCATCTTCATTTTGAATGAAACCATATTCCATTATGATCTCATCAAAATGTTGGTTACAAGAATACAATGCTTGCTTCAATCCATAAATAGATTGATTTAACTTGCAAACCTTGTTTGCATGTTTGGCACGACAAAACCGCCAAGCTGTTGCATATAAAAATCCTCGAAAAGGTTTCCGGTAAGGAAAGCGGTTTTGACATCCATCTGCCAAATTTCGTAATCGATATATCCAGCAATAGCAAGCATTATCCGAATGGATTTAATCATGGTAACTGGTGAAAAAGTTTCATCGTAATTGAAACCATGTCGTTGACGATACCCTTTCGCTACAAGCCTAGCTTTGTACGTTTGTATGTTGCCATCAATGTTTGTCTTCATTTGAAGACCCATTTACAACCAATAGGCTTAATGCCTTTTAGTGCGTCAACCAATGTCCAAACTTGATTGGTATACATGAAATCCATTTCAGACTTCATGGCATCCTGCCATCAAGTGGAGTCGATACCTTATATCGCTTCCTCATATGTAGCCGGTTCATCTTCCTTAATAAGATTAATAGCTACATGAGGTGAGATCAGAATACCTCTCAGGTTGTTTTCTAACTCTCTCAGACCTACGCGGTTCTTGTGTATTAGAAGATTATGTAATAGTCTCATCCCTGATGGACTCTTCATGTCCCATGAGGGGGTCGGTGCCAGGAACAGTATCACTCCAATTTTCATAGAGTTATACTTTCCTCCTACTTGCCACTGCATTCATGAATTCCTTTTCTAGGAAAACTGTATGGAGAACAACAAATGATTTGTTCTCTTGTGGGTTGTAGAAATAATATCCTTTGGTTTCCTTAGGATAACCTACAAATAGGCACTTATCCGATTTGGGTTCTAGTTTGGTACTATCCAAACGTTTAATGTATGCCCAGCATCCCCAAATCTTCAAGAATGAGAAACCTGGTTTCTTTCCTGTCCATATTTCATATGGAGTCTGTCCAACAGACTTTGACAGAACCTTATTCAAAATAAGTATTACACTGTTCAATGAGTATCCCTAGAAGGAAATTGGTAGCTCAGTGCGACTCATCATTGACCTTACCATGTCCAACAAAGCTCGGTTTCTTCGTTTGGACACACCTTTCAATTGAGGTATTCAAGTATGAGTCCACTGTGAGAGAATACCATATTCTTTCAAGTAATCCAGAAACTCATTGCTTAAGTATTCTCCACCATGGTCCGACCGTAATGTTTTAATACTTTTATCGGTATGTTTTTCTACTTCGTGTTGAAACTCTTTGAATTTCTCAAAAGTTCTGACTTGTGTTTCATGAGATACACATAACCATAACGTGATGCATCATCCGTAAAGGTTACTAAGTATTCATATACATCTCTAGCCTTGCTAAATATGGACCCATATACGTCATTATAAATGAGAGCTAACAGCTCGGTGGCACTTAAACCCTTACCACTAAAAGGCATTTTACCCAATAAACAAGATTCGCAGATATCATATGAATTAAGATCAAATTCATCCAAGTGTCCACTCTTCGAAAGTATGGATATACGAGTCTTATTAATGTGTCCCAGATGATAATTCCACAGATAAGTTTCATATGTTTTACTCAATTTGAGCATTTTGTTTGTCATGTTATATGTTTGAGATTCATTTATATTCAAAATATAAAGACCATTATTAACATATGCTGTACCTATCAAATTGTCATCTTTCTATACAAAACACCTAATGTTCCGGAATACAAAGATATACTGGCATCGTGTTAAACTAGATACAGAGATGATGTTTCTAGTAAAACTAGGTACATAATAATAGTCACTTAATATAATACACGCCCCGAGGGAAAATTCAAAACATAGGTCCCAACGGCCAAAACAACGACTCTCGCCTCGTTTCTAACTCGTAGGTCGATCTTAATTGAAGCAAGTCTCCTGCTAATCTGCAGATCCTGCACATTAGTACATATGTGAGTACTACATCCAGAATCAAAAATCCAATTTTTTAAAACCAGTAGTGGACATGTTTATTTTAATAACAAACATACCTGAAGCCGGAGCCTTGTCCGCCTCACTTCCTTCATGTGCGCCTTGTACTCATGGCAGTCACGCTTCCAGTGACCCCATTTGCTATAATGTAGGCAGACATCTTGGGGATTTTTCCTTAGTTTTCCCAGAAGACTATGATGATTTGGCCTTGCCCTCTTTTTTCTATTTCTTCACACCTCCAGAAGCCTTCGGCCAAGCCTTGGCCTTCTAAGATGTCGAAGTAAGATGCGCCTCGCGCTTCTTGCCCTTCAGAAGCTCTGGCTCTGCTTCTTTTAGCATTGCCTTCAACTCTCCAAGAGTCTTTTCTTAGTTCATCATATTGTAGTTCATGATAAACCCGCCCCAGCAATCGGGCAGAGACTGTAAGATCAAATCTATAGAAGTCTCGGCCTCGAAGGTTATGCCTAGCTGACCTAGCTGTTCGATGTCAGTAATCATCTGCGACATATAGTGCTCGACATATGTACTCTCTTACATACGCGAGCGAAAGAGCTTCTTCTGCAATTCGTACTTCTGAGATCTAAGATTAGATATGTGAAGGTCCTTCAATTTCAACATCATGTTATAAGGATCCAATCCTTTGTTCTGATGATGAAATTGAGGTGTCATTGCGGAAAGCATGACAGATTGAGTGATAAAGTTATCATCTCGATGAGTCTTCCAAAACTCATGATCAACTGATCGCTCAAGTTCGGGCTTAGGCCCGTGAGGTCTGTCTATAACATAGAGCAACTTCTCAGCTCCAAGGACTATATTGAGATTCATCTCCCAATCTAGAAAATTGACGCCATTAAAGATATTTTTGCCCATGATTATGTCTCTAACGCTAATCTTTCCAGCCATTTCGATTGCAGTAGTCCAACTATCCAATCAACGATTTTGGGTACACTCAAAATGTAATGGTTACTATAGTCTAACTATATAACCAACTATAAGTGGAGTAATGTCTTGTACTGTTTAACTATTCAAAGAAAGAAATAAAGATATCAGTCCAACTAATATACATATATATATATTAGCAAGTATTAAACGAAATTGTAAATGTAATACTAGCCTCCCACTATTTTTCGACAGCCTCTAACCCTCTGTGGAGTACTCGGGAAACCTAGTTTCTTAGTGGACTAGGATCCTGTTTAATAACATACAACCTTGACTTTGGCCAATAAGCTGTATGAAACTTAACTAGGTAGATCTTTAAGATCAATTGGATCTCATCTAATTCCTATATCCGGTAGGTGGACCTCCAAGTCCAAAACATATATCCAATATATCATCCTAACATTTTCCTATGAATCAACTAAGCCTTGGCTTTGGCTCAACAAGCTTAATGATTCCAGTTAAGCGTGACCCATTGACAGTGGGAAAGCTTCGTAATCCACGTTGATGTACATAAGTGACCTTGACTTTGGCCGAAAAGTCACAACTGCCCAAGACATGCGATATATAACAAAGATTTCGTGGTTCAAACACATCTTCGATGGACAATGATCTTGACTTTGGCCAACAAATCAAAGTCAATCTTGGATCTTGAGAGAGAACCACTCAAAGGAAGGAAAACGCTTAATATTGAAGTTTTCGCGTAAATTAGCAACCAATTTATTATCTTTGATTATGTCTCATTATTCCAGCATAATAAGGCGCGATAAATTAATAATGATATGCGGATAGATATATAATACAATTTGTTCCTAGAACAAATCACTCTTTTTCCTCTCTCCCGCTAGCACTTTACATTCTTCTACCTAATTACATAAAGAAACCTCATTTACATTGAGGGGAATTGGTGAGAAGAGAAATACAAAGAGATAGGGAGGTGAAAGGCTGGACACACATGTCCCATTTAATAAATAAGTACCATACTTACAATAATTTCCAAAATTGCCCCCACCCATCTAATATCCATCGGATATACATTATTTATATAAATACATCCAAATATTCACACAAAGCATGTTGTCAATCAATCTAATCTAATTAACTAATCTTCAATTAATGACCATCCAATGTTCATACAACGATTTGATTTGCTCGAGTCCAACTCGTTTAAGAATAAATACTCAAAATAAGTATTCTTGAATTATATCGAACAACAATTTTAAATCCAATTTTGAATTGTATCCAATACTAATTCATATTTAATTCCAAATTAAACAATTACACTTATTTTAGTGCCTTAAAGACTTGGATTCCAAATCCAATCCAATTGGGTCTCAAAGGCCCAATTAGCATCCAATGCCAATTCAATTAAAGTCCAATATGCTTTCAATTAATTCTTTAGGCATGAACTTTGGCAATTACGGATCCAATCCAAAATGCCAAGGCCCATTAGGAATCACCCTTTGCCAAAAATCAATTTAGGCTCATTAGGCCCACTTAAATTATTAAAGGCCTAAAAGTCATATTTGGACTTTATGAAAATGGTTTTAGGCCCAATTGGATCCAACTCAATTGTCCAAAACCATACTTGGCCCAACCAAGCCCATTAGCCTAATTACAACAAATTAAATTAACATAATATTGAAAATCACATTAATTCAATTTAAAGAGTAATTAACACAATTAATTAATTAATTTAATATTTCCAAAACACTAATTAATCCAATTAATCATGCTCAATTTCAAATTCATTTCCAACACAAAATTGAAGCAAAATCAACTTATTCAACATGCGTCAAACTCACGGTATTAACAAGAAATAACATCCAATTTTGATTGCAATGTAATTAAATCAAAAATTAATATTCATTTCATGTATTTAACATATCCAGTTGTCAAATTTCAAAAAACACCATGAGTTCTTCCTATGGTAACATTCGGCCATGTCATAAGATTTAGGAAAATTTTTGATCCAATCAATTTCTCAAATCTAATGATGCACAAATCCAATTCATCATCATCTAAACATAACCAAACAATCAATTTGGAAAAATCATGCTCCAAGCAAAAATACCCAAATTCAAGTCATGAACCTAAAATTCAAATCATGCTTGGATTGGCTCTTGATACCATTGTTAGTGTCCTACACATGACCAAGGTCTCTAAACAATGATTTGTGTATGAATAATCAAGTAAGTTGCGAAACATACTTACAATGATCGGCTTTGAAATTTCAAAACTTTCTTTGGATGACGGAAGCTCCAAGCTTTAAATTGAATTCCAAACTCAAAGGTGAGTTTCCCTATCACCTTAATAGACTCCTTAAGTGCTAGCTTGGATGAATTTTTGCAACAAAAATTAAAGAACAAGAGGGAGTATGTCCGGCCAAAGGAGGAAGAAAGAGAGAAGATGAATAATGTTTTTAAATTTCCAAAACATAATTCAAAAAGTTGTGTGTGAGTTGACAATGCCAACTACTCACATCAACTTGTCAAACAATTGATGTAAGTTGTGGGTCCCACCAAATTAAATTCCAAATTCAAGTTGGCTATCACAACACACTTTGGGCCCGGTTCATTTAATCTGACTAAATGAATTTTCAGTCGCTAAATATTTAATTCCAATTTAATTAAATAATAATGCCTCGTAAAATTATTACGAAAGTCGCTTACGAATTAATTTCAGATTAATTTGTTCGCTTGAATTAAAATCCAATTTTAATTCCGTATTGAAATCCAATTTCAATTAATATATCTGATATCTTATTTTAGCCCAATTAAATAAATTAAATAGTAAAATCTAATTTAACTATTAAATTTACTTTGCGAATTAATTCCAAATTAACCGCGTTCTCTCTTCTAGATGAATTAATCCCAGATTAATTTTTGCCGTAATTAATTCCAGATTAATTTTCTCTCTCATAATTAATCACAGAATAATTCTGTTCGAGTCAAATGTCATTGGTGAATCTTTGGGAAGCGACCCAAGAGATCCCTGTATATGTTGGCAGTAAATACGGTTTTCAGACTATCCGAAACGTGCGTACCCCGTACCAAGTTCTCACCGATTTACAAGACATGGTTGGCTTCTAGAAAAGCACCGTGCCTACCCAATTATCCAGAAATATTCAATGAAGAAATATAATATGTATCAGGCGTAGTATACAATGTATTGCGTAATACGATCCAGTATCGGATGTCACAGTTAGGCCTAGGGCTGGAATTATGTATGCCATGTACGAAGCATATATCGGATTACTAGCACCTAGTCTTTGTAATCGGATAATCATGACCTAGTCATACAATCCCGATAGCTGCAACATTTAAGGGTACTAGTTCTGTATCATGCGAGATCACTATATTCATATGACTGAAGTGATACTTCCATCTTGACATCACACCCAATACACTGTAATTTTTAGTAAACCCAGAATAGGTGTACATAGAACCTGTTAAAGCTCCGGATGATCAAAACCAAAGCTTACTGATTGTCGCAAGTATTAGCGATGCAAGTTTCAGGTTAAGACCACATACACCTACCCTGATTCGGATTCCCATAGACACATAGTCATAATACCAATAGGACTCCGAGGGATCTATCTAGAGCAAAGATGTTGCTGGTCCAACGGCTAACAGAACCTCCTATCAAACTTGCATAAGTATCCAATACTTAAATATATGAGAACTATATCGTTAAGCTTCCATAACGCGCACACGTGTAATACTAGCATGTTCCGCATTATCGATATCCAGCCTCAAAAATACTACGACTAGGGATATTTAATGATTAAATCTTTCGTAGATTAATATTGTCTCGTATCTTATTAATCCGGTACTAATCATATGGACTTTTATCATTTATATATCCAAGTAATCCAATTACAAAATGATAAAAGAGTAATTCCTTTTGTCACATAGTTAATTTATATAAAAACAATATGTCTTTTACAAATAGTAATGCTATGGGTCATAATTATCCAACAACTACAGTAAATTTCGAGAATGGTCTAAAATTAAGAGATGTGGCATAACCTTAGCCACTCATTTCATTACAAAAATCAGTCATCTTCCTATAAATAGGGGACTATTCATTCATCTCTCTTTCAAGCCCAAAAATGAGGGGAGCAAAGATAGGAATAGAGGATCTCATGCTTTCTCTCTTCCTCTTATCTTCATTTTTCAAGTCATTCTTTATCCATCCGAGCACATTTCCAAGCATGGTAAACTTCCTTTCTCTTTTCATCCTATCATTTTTCAGTTTTAGGCAAAGAAAATGAAGCTCCAAATTCGCATCATACATACCCCAGGGATTGAATTTGTTTAATTGGCTTTGATGGTGTTGTTAGCATATATTTTGAGAAGTACCTTGATATTATTAGCATGGAATCAAGTCTTTATGTGTATGAATATATTGAGGGAAATTATGCTTTATGTTGGGTGATGTTCTAGATACGATGTAGTTAGAGAAAATCTCATTTGAAGGTGTTAGTATGATGGAAGTGTTAGAATTGATTTGGGCAGTGATAATAGAGAACTAGTATTTGGCCCTGAGATCCGGTTAGCATCATGAGGCTGAACATGAAAATGCCATCTACCTCAGGTCGGTCATGTGAAAGATTCGGGTTGGTCATGTGGGATACTCGGGTCAGTCATGTGGGAGACTCGGGTCGATCGTGTGGAGACCTGGGTCGGTCTTGTGGGATACCTGGGTTGGTCATGTGGGAGACCTAGGTCGGTCGTGTGGGAGACCCTATTCGGTCATGTGGAAGACTCGGGTTGGTCGTGTGGCAGCCTCGGGTCGGTCATGTGGAATTCACGATGCAAAACATGAAATGCTCTATGTTTCAGTCCAATTGTATGAGTGTCGCGATGCAGAACATGAAATGCTCTCTTTTTCAGTCTAATCGTATGAGCATCACGAAGTGCAGGACTTAGAGTCGCAACACGCAGCAAGACTAGTTTCATTCCATTTCAGTTTCACCTTATGATGTTAAAGTCTGTTAGCATATTAGCTATCCCGACACATATGCAACATGCATGAGCATCAACTATATCCATGACTATTATTAGATTATAGTTTCTAAATGCTAACCATACTCGAATATAGGACCATCTAGCTTTTCCGTAAGGACCTCTTCAGTCGCATCCGTGATCATTGGCAATAGTTATCAATCAGTGAGTGGATACTTTATTTTATGTTTTTTTGACTTATAATTTAAAATATTTCAAGTTTTGAAGTTTTATTTTTTTGAGGTTTTAAATTGATAAAGAATATGCATAGTGATTAAAGGTTTCCATCTTAGCGCTTATTTAATGTTTTCATGATTTGTGAATTATTTATATGTTTCTGCTGAGATGTTCGATTGATGATATGTTTTCACCCCAATGCTTGTTGTATTTTTTATATTTTTATGACTCATCATATGTTTCCGCTGGGGTGAATGTTTAGGGTCTCGTCCATTAGAAATATATTGACTCGTTACCTTGTCAACAATGAATCGTTTTTTCCTCGCTCAGTCTTTGTACGTGACTTGGGCGTTGAGCGCTTGATATGTTTTTTACGCTACATGCATGGAAAATAGTTTATAGACATGTTTTATAATTTTTCTTATGTTTTTGTTATTTTTAGTATCCACTCACCAGGTCGTTCAAACGATCTGACACCCCCAACATCGCAATTTATTTTACAGGTAGCTTTATCTGGTGAGCCATAGCCGAACAGGAGCCTGAGATCAAGGAATTGAGTTATTGCAGTCACTAGAGTATGGGTCTGTCATGCTAAGTTTATTTTCTACATTTAGATAAAATGCATGTATATCAGTTTGAGTCAAGTTCGAATGTATATGATGTTATTTAAATGAAATATAAGTATTTATTTAAAGTCAGTAAGTTGTTCATATAGCACTAATTAGCTCATGAATTGGTTTAATAAATGTCTGTTATAGTAACATATTCTAGAAAGTTAGAAATGGTCAAAGGCTGAGGGTGGTGGTAAGAACCCATCACCTGCCGGTAACATCTGCACATTAGGGATGTTACATAGATAGTATCAGTGCATGGTCTTGAGGCCAGTGACTATAGTAGGAGAGTGATAATGTCTTATATGTGTGGTATGCCCGGGGTACCCATATGTAAGGGGCTACTCTCCAATATCATCGATTTTAGTATGTTTACCTTTACCATAATATATAATGTCTGATAGAGATAAGTGAGCATAACTATATATAATTTTTCAACTAAATCTAGAAACCAGATATGTGAATACGTGATAGAGTGCCGAATTATGTTCAGAATTAGTTTTCCCCACTAAGGGATAATGGGGTAGTAAGTTGAGATTGTTCAGGAAAGAGAATATAGAGAGAATCCTAGAAGCCTAATAGATATTTCAAATAAGTATGCAATCACTGAGCTATATAATAATTTTTATATTGAACAAGTGCCATGGTGTAGAGGTATCGACACACTAGCAGTAGAATTGAACTTCACTATGAAACCTAAAGCACAAGTAGCTCTTATCTTTCTAGTATTACCTATTTATGACTCTCCAAGCAATATATACATTTCTTTCCATGAAAGTCTTTCTATCCAAATAAATGTATATACCTTCATCTACGTTATTATTTTTTCGAGAACAATAAAGTTTTCTAGTAGAAAGGAAATGAGGTACATGACTAAGGCACCATGGATGAAAGTTAGCCACCTTAATGGTATAAATCTCTTGTATTATAATTGATAAACATAATAGAAGTTCGGGACAATACTATTTTTCTTTCGACTCTTTTCGATGAGAGGCCAAATAAACCCCAACTAGAAGTAATTTATTCTTCCAAGTACTAGTACTTCCTTGATATCCAATGTTTTGATTCTTGAAAATCAATTCGATCTTAGTTACCGCCAAAAATCAGTATTAGTCACCTATCAATATGAGAAATATTGGCATAAGATAAAAGAAGCAAGAAATTAGTATTTATTATGGAAGTTTCCTATGGACATGAAATGCCTCAAATGATGTAAAGATTATAGACACCCAAACCCAGGCTCGTAAGAAGTAAAGTGAATGTTGACAGGGAAGCTGATTAGTTTTCATAACCAAGGAACTCGATATAGATAAGGTCGTGACTTACCCCGATTCTAAGCTCTCAGTGATACCAATTAAGGAAACTTTCATGAAGAAATCTACCTCATACCTATCTTACATTAGTAATAGGCTCTACCTGGACATAGTATACCAGAACGAGAATGTCGACATCCGTCGAGATGTGAAAACTCTTACCTCATTCATAACAAGCATAAATAAAGATAACTGTAAGGAAGCTTGATGATAGTACATCCTAAGATAGATAAAGAAAATACGGAGAGATAAATCACCTAGAAAAGGTCCAATGAAGTTTCTGAAGTTAGAAAGAAGAGAACCTAGCATGATTCAAGAATCTAGGTAAGTCAGCACGAGGCATGTAGTACTGGTGGAAGAATTTAACGTAGTAGAAACCCGTATGGACCTAAGAAATAGACTCATTAGATTGAAGACATGCATGAGCTAGCAAAAAGGTATCTGTATAGATTATAAGTTAGGCGAAGTAGCTAAAGCCTTCAGCAAAATAAGAACTCCAATAAGAATGAACCACTACTGGCCTCGGTAGTAAAGCTTTGAGCCAAGAGCTAGGTTGTGGAAATAAATAATATAGAAGGATTCGAAAAGTAACAAGGAAGTTCAGTACATATAGTAATATAGATAACATAGCTTAAGGACAGTAAAGTAAAAGGAGACCTCAAGATGGTTGATAAAAGTTATGGAATCTTAATACATAGAGTATGTGATGCAGATTCCAACAGAACGAATGATGATTATTCTTTCCAGCAGCCTCTACTTTAGTAAGTATATAGACATATAACCAGACCATCATGGAGCTTAAACAATTAACAGTAATATGTATTCTCAGATCTCTATGGGAAGCATGTATTCACCCTTTAATGTAGAGCCCCAGTAAGAATTTGAACAAGTAAAGAAGAGCATCTAATAG
Organism: Zanthoxylum bungeanum; assembly: GCA_019454045.1. NCBI lineage: Eukaryota > Viridiplantae > Streptophyta > Magnoliopsida > Sapindales > Rutaceae > Zanthoxylum > Zanthoxylum bungeanum. The sequence continues at coordinate 46,862 of SKCR01038796.1, read as the reverse complement.
GATAGACAAGTCACGAAACAACAAGATAGCCAAACTAAGAAACAAAACATGGATAAGAATCATAAGACAGTAATACTCTGTATGATATAGAGTAATTTAATTCACAATAAGACTAGCTGAATCTAGAAGTGATAACCTTATCTTATTGTAGAATTGATAGCCTTCAAGCAAGTAAAGACTTAAAAGAGTAATGAACCAAAGTAAGCAATGCATACATATATAACTGTAGGAAATGACTTCCCTTAGTGCGGCAGAAGTTGCTTGTGGTGGCACGGGTTCGGTATAGATCTTTAAAATTTTCTTTGCCTTCTTCATTTATTGTAGTAGCCAAGATCAATCATTTGGTGTCCAACGCTTGGATCAACCACTTAATCTTCTGAACTATACTCGAAACTAACAAATCAAAATGTGGGTTTCACTCACAAAGATCAAATCTCTAAACTATTTAGAGAATCAAAATGTCACAATGGTGTTTGGATTTTGGAATTTCAAATATTCTCACAACACTTGTGAATATTTGAAGTTATTCTCTCTTTTCTTTCTCACAACACTTGTGTGAATGAATGCAAAGTGTTAACCTTAGGAAGTGAGAGAAATGGTAGGGATTATATTCTCTTACGTAAGCCAACTAACCTTGTCATTAAAAATCTAATGCTTTCTTGCAATGGCCAACACAAAAATATGAATGCCATATCAAAGCATAAGAAATGATAATTTAAAGACAATGACTTTGTCATTAAGCATCTAATGCTTTTTTTCAATGGCAAACATATACATGTGGATGCCATACCAAAGCATAAAATGCATTAGCTAATGACAAATATATTAGTTGTATCCATGCCACCTAATAGACACAATTACTTGGATGACATTAGGGGTGTGCATTAATCAGTTTTAACCAATTAACCGAACTGTTCCGACCCATTTTTTTTATTACGGTTCGGTTAATTCGGTTAAATAGGTTATTACGGTTAAATTTTTTAAATTTTTTGGTTATTCGATTCGATTATGGTTATAAGATTCATATAATCGAATCGACCGATTAACCGAAATTAAACCATATATATATATATCCTTCAAAAACCTAATTTCCACAGCCAGCCACCGACTCACATTCACAAAATTCCAAAATCCCAAAATCACAAAACCTTTGCAGGCGTGCAACATCATTTCTCCCAAAATCACAAAACCTTTACAGGCATGCGGCATCATCGTCTCTCATTTCATCTTCCTCTCGTCTACTTCTTCTCATCTGGTTTTATAAGTTCTGCCTGCTGCCTTATTAGTTAATACCTATTTTAACTTCTCATCAGGATTTAATTATTGACCTGATTCAATTAATGTAGACATGACCACCATTTTATTGAATGGGTTTAAGTCAAGCTAACATGTCTCTTTAAGGTAATGAAAGGTTGATGTGGATGTATCTCGCAAGTTGGTTTCTTTTAAGAGAACTTAATGACTCGATCTAGTTAGTGTAGCCTCGAATACTATTATCTTGCAAATTACCAGTTTCGTTAAATAGAATGTACCACTTATATGTGGAATTAGAGGTACTATAAGTTTGAAAACTTGTTTATTCACATGGATTTTGAAGGGCTTGTCCAGTGACCTAAGGTTAGAAGTTGAGAGTCTAAGCCTTCACAAGTGCTGGGGTTCGGTTAGTTGATTTTGTAAAGTATTTTGATGCAGTTTTTAAGTTATTGAATAGTGAATCTGTTCCAGCCTACTAGGGTCTATTTTTACTTTGTTTCTAACATTGGGTTCTCTCCCAGTCAAATATATATTCACTTTTCTTTTCTATTTCAGATTGGAGGACCACTCGTGGAAATGAACCAAGGTGAAGAAAATAAAATTGGACAACCTGTAGATGAAACTTCTCATCCAAACACCAGTCAAAATCCAATTACGCAAGAGTCTTAATCTATTCTAGTTACTTTGACTTCAAGGCCCCCAAAGATGAGGAAGAAAATCAAGAGACGATCTGTAGTTTGTGATCACTTCACAAAGCCTGAAAGTGGCAATGAAAATCCTATAAGTAAGTACAATTACTATCATCGATAATTTTGTAGTGGTTCCAAAACTAATGGTACATCATCTCTCAAGTATTATCTTAGTATTTGTAAGAAATATTTAGCCACAAAGCTTGCAGAGCCTAAACAATCCATTATTAGTATTCATGTTGACTCGAAAAGTCAAGAAGTTACCTCTTTAACTAATTGGAAGTTTGATAAGAATGCAATTAGGTTGGCTTTGATGAAAATGTTAATCATTGATGAACTTCCATTTAAATTCGTATAGGGTGATGGGTTTAGGCATTTCATGAGTGTTGCATGCCCACGCTTTCATATTAATTCTAATTGGACTTATGCTAGAGATTGTTTCAAATTTTTTCTTGATGAGAAGAAATGCTATAAATCTTAGCTGAAGAGATTTGCAAAAAGAATTTACCTAACTACTGATACTTGGACTTCAATACGAAAGGTCAATTATATGTGTCTCACCGCATATTATATTGATGAGAACTGGAAATTGAAAGAATTTTGAATTTTTGTTTAATTTCTAGTCATAAAGGGGAGGCAATTGGTAAGGCCATAAAGACATGCTTATCTGCTTGGGAAATTGATGGGGTAATAACTGTGGCATTTGACAATGCAAGCTCTAATGATGTTGCTATAGATTATTTGATGAGAAAATGAGAACATGGCTAAACACTATTCTTCAAGCTAAGTATCTACATGTTAGGTGTGTTACACATATCTTGAATCTAGTTGTAACAGATGGTTTAAAAGAGGCTAGCAAGTCAGTTGACCGAATTCGACAGGCTGTAAAATTCATTAGACAATCTCCTTCTAGGCTGTAAAAGTTTAATGAATGTGTAGCTATTGAGAAAATTGATAGCAAGTGTATGTTGAATCTTAATTGTCCCATAAGGTGGAATTCCACCTACAAGATGCTTGATGTGGCTTTGAAATTCAGAAATACTTTTGAGAGATATAATGACCTAGATCCAAATTTTAGTAGAGATCTTACATTAAATTATGATGGAGTTCATTTGGATGATGATTGGAACCATTTCAATAGCTTGGTAGTTTTCCTACGACACTTCTATGAGATTGCATTCCGTGTCTCTTGGACAAAATATGTAACAACCAATACTTTTTTAAGGAGATTACTACAATTGATTGCTTGTTGAATGAGTTGGAGAACAGTGATGACATGGATATGAATGCTATGGAAATAAAAATGAGGCAAAAGTATGAGAAATATTAGGGGAAAAGTGACCAAATGAACAAATTTATTTACATAGCGGCCATTCTTGATCCTATGAGAAAATTAGGGTATGTTGAATTTGCATTAAAGCACATGTACGGAAAAAATTAGGCGGTCACTTGGCTAAAAGTGTAAAAGAAGCAATTTATGAGCTATATGAGGGTTATAAGAAGCTTGCATCTGCAAATAGTCAGGGACTTCCAAATTCTATCTTTTTGTCTCATCATCATCTACGACTTGTGAACAAGGCAACAATCTTGCAGTTCTTGTATCAAAGCTTATGATATCCAAGTATAAGAGGTTTAAGTCTGAATCTCATAGTGGTGATGCAAAATCTGATTTGGAAAAGTATTTGACAGAGGAAGGTGAAGATGATTGTGATGACTTTAAAATTCTTTGATGGTAGCAGCTTAACTCTTCCAGGTTTCCTTTACTTTCAGAGATGGCACATGATGTGCTAGCAATACCAATGTCAACTGTTGCATCGGAGTCAGGTTTTAGCACAGGTGGGAGAGTACTGGATAAATTGAGGAGCTCTTTGACTCATAAAATTTTAGAATCCTTAATGTGTTGTCAAGATTGGCTTCAACATTCCATGAAGAAAATGATTGAAAATGAGGAACAAATAGAAGAAGTTGTGAAGCTTGAGCAATTTAAATGGAAAAAATCAATATTATATTAACTGTTTAATGTTACTATTAAATTTATTGTCTTTATTTTTTTCTTATATGACAAACTAAAAATATGTTGTGTACTTGAAATAATATAGAAATGGCAAAACTTAGAATCAAGGTCATTTCAGATTTTGAATATGAGTAATGATAGAATTACCTTACTGAGTTTCTGCCTTGCGGATGCTGAGTTGCTGAGCCTGAGGTCATGAGTTGCTGACTTTGAAGATGATTAATGAAAATTTCTTATTTATTAGTTGTTGAACATCTAATATGTTTGTGTATTTGATGGATTTTGTAATGTAATTTTGAGTTGTCTTCTGACTTTCTGGATTACCTTCTCAAAAATGCTTGATGAGTTGATGAATTTATATTTGTGTTAAATTATCTTATGAATTGCTGTCTTTTGATGAATATGGATTTATATGTGTAATTGTGTTAAATTGCTTTGTTGAAAGTTGATGAATTTATATTTATTGGATTGGTTAATAACCGAATTAATCATAATCAACCGAAATATAATGGTTAATTGGTTAATGGTTATGTGTCATAAATTCGTTAAATCAGTCACACTTTTATTTAACCGAAAATTTCGATTACGGTTAAAAAATCAAGGATTAACCGACCGAATCGAAAGATGCACACCCCTAGATGACATGGTAAGCCATATGGCTTTGTCTCTAATGGTAAATAAAATTAATATTGATTTATTTACCTTCATTTATGTTGTAGTAATTATCTCATAATTATTACTAACTTGATTATCTCATAATCAAGACTTGATTATCTCATAATCAAATAATTCTAGAAAATATTAAGTTAAACTAATTTAACATAGTTTTCATTTGTGACAATAAATATTATTAATCTCATTAATAATATATAAATATAAAGTGAGCATATAATTTGACAATCTAATTATATTAGGTTTGTTATTGTTAATCGAGCTAGCACGGAGACTAAATGGACCTACGGTTCCGAGCTCCAATAATTCTGAAATATTAATTAAACTCTTTAACATAATATTACAAATTATTAACTCTGCATTATTCCACTAAAAACTCGAAGTTGAACTCATATTACTATAGATGGATAAAATAAAACCGAATAACTTCGGTGTCCATCGATATAGTCATTACATATGGATATAGCCCTTAAGAGTAAGCCACTGATTTTGAGGATCCTTAAGTATGATTCACTAGAGGAACCTCGAATTAAATATTTTGAGGTATTTACCTAGGCTAGCACCAAGGGCAAAATACTCGTGCACTCGAGGCGTAGTCTTGCCATTGAGTTTTGGCTTTGGTGTGTGCATCTTTGGAGGTCATACACTTGGGTGGCTCTTTGGAACGTGGAAGAGCTTACTGAGTTCGAGACAAGCTTGTAGATTGGAGGGAAGACTGGAGGAGTCTTCGGTTCAAGTAAGTCTTTTTCTTTCTTTATTTTAATTAGAGTTTAGTTAGCATGTTTAGGTTTATGTTCTTTGCATGTTTTATGAGTTTTACGCTTAGAATATATAGTAACATGTCTAGGCTTGTAGAATAATCAAAACAAATGGGTCTTGGGCAAAGAGAAAGTGGCATAATAATTTTAATTTTCCTCTGCGCACTCGTGGCCGCTTCCCAACAACATAGGCTCATACTGTGAAACAAGAACCTCAGAGATGAATGCTATAAATTAGCTATGGGCTTTCTCATTAGCTTTTATCCAATTATTATAGGTATTTCATGCAGTTCTACCAGTATTTGGTGCTGGCTCAGGAGGACATTCCTCCAGTTGGATAAATTTAAGGTCTTTGCATACCAAAATAATATTCAATTTTCTTTTTAACATAAGTATCATCGGTTAATTTTTCTTGTTGTTTGAGAATTGAGATTATTACAGATGCCATGGCTGAAAAAATAATAAACGCGCATTCAATATTCATTCATCGTATATTAAAATTATCAAGTATTTAGGCATAAAATTAAAAGTGATGCATGATCAATGTATAATGAATTAGAAACCTAAAAGAATTACTATGCCACAGTTATCTATCATCCCATAAATAAGTGTCGTCGTAGGGTAGGTCAAGTATTCAGATGATAGACTGAGACATTCTCAATTGATTAATATATCTGAAATAACTCTTATTCCTATATTAATCAACTACCATTATTTTGATCAAGGAAGCTTTGATTAACAATTTAACCATTCCTTTGTGAGTGTGACCCATCATTTCGGAACCCTTGGACTTAACTAGTGAAGTGTCGCCGTAGGGTAGGTCAAATCATCAGATATATCTAGAGTCTCTATCTTTTCGGAATCCAAATCTGATGTTGACCAAAAAAGGACACTATCTATAAGGGGACAAAAGCAAAGTCGTCTCGAGGCGCCTATTGAATCTCATGTTTCTGGATAACAATAGAGATCATGGGATATATTGTGGTATACCCCTCACCCACTCACTAATTTAAAGCGTAAGGTTTCTATCACACTAATATCTTATGAATCTTAGATTATGCTCGGCTAAAGTTATAACCTTATTAATACTAGATGATGATTATTAGTGATATAACCAAATTTAACTCTTAAAATTTTATTCACTAATCCTAATTAGTCTTTACTAACTAATTAACTTAATTAAACTAATTTAATCAAGTTGTTATGGTGATCTAATTAATTTAACTCTTAAATTATTAGTCCACTAATAGGTTTTAAAATTTTGAATTCAAGGAACGGACTAGATGTCATTAAACCTTTTAATCGATAAAAGGACATTATTTATTTCAAATGTACGTGGTATTGTATCCCGGGCGCAGACCATATTACAGTCCATTCGGAATCGGCTATGGAATTTGCGTCCGAATTTCCATCCGATATCAAGGAAAATAATGTACTCATAAGATCCATTTACTTCTAAAACTTGAATTCATAATTTTTAAACAATTAAACCAATTAATCTTATTAATTTGTTTGCATGCATCTCATATTCTTATTTAACATTTAAATTACATAAAATCATATTTTATGACTAGAATATCATGCATATCTACATGTTATGGCATGTGAAAATGCAATTGTAGGCACCCTAGACTATTTGACATGTTAATAAAAAATTAAAATCATAACCCAAGTCTGGGAGTCGCTACGCGCAGAGGTGGGCATCGTGACGCCCGTAATTTCAGAAACTGGAATTGTTCCAATTCAGCATCTCATCACGACGCGAGGAGACTTGCATCGTGACACGAGCGAGGCAGTAGCATGCTTATTGATTTACTGGTCGTGTTGCGACGTGCAAAGGGATAGTGTTGCGATGCAACCCAGTTTCCAGAGGATCTCATGCTTCTTCTATTCCACTTATCTTTATTTTTCAAGTCATTCTTGATCCATCCAAGCACATTTCCAAGCATGGTAAGCTTCCATTCTCTTTTAATCCTTTCATTTTTTAGTTTTGGGCAAATAAAATGAAGCCCAAATTTTGCATCATACATACCCTAAGGATTGGATTTGTTTAATTGTCCTTGATGGTGTTGTTAGCATGCATTTTGAGAAGTGTCTTGATAGTATTAGCATGAAATGAAGTCTTTGTGTGTATGAATATGTTGGGGGAAATTATGCTTTGTGTTGTAGTTAGAGAAGTGGTCGTGTGAAGATGTAAGTGTGATGGTAGTGTAGGAATTGATTTGGGCAGTGATAATGGAGAACTGGTATTTGGCCCTGAGATCAAGTTAGCGTCGCGATGCGTATGGGCATGAAAATACGTCGGGTCAGTGTAAGTGGGAGTCACCCTGAAGATGAAAATACCCTCTACCTGAGGTTGGTCGTGTGGGAGACTCGGTTCGGTCATGTGGGAGACTCGAGTCGATCGTGTGGCAGACTCAAGTCGGCCATGTGGGAGACCCTGATCAGTCGTGTGGAAGACCTGGGTCGGTCGTGTGGAAGCCTCGAGTTGGTCGTGTGGAAGTCATGACGCTCATCACCTGGCCTCGTGATGTAAAACATGAAATGCTCTTTATTTCAGTCTAATTGTATGAGCATCACGACACGCAAGACTTGAAGTCGCGACGCACAACCAGACCAATTTCATTCTATTTTAGTTTTGCCCTATGATGCTAAAGAGCATTAGCACGTTAGTTATCCCAACATGTATGCAACATGCATGGGCATCCACTACATCCATGACCATGATTAGATTCTAGTTTATATATGCTAATCATACTCAAATCATGATGAGCTAGCTTTTCTGCATGGACCTCTTCAATCGCATCCAGGATCATTGGAAATAGATATCAATCAGTGAGTGGATACTTTATTTTATGTTTTCTTGACTTATAATTTAAAAAATTTCAAGTTTTAAAGTTTTATTTGTTTTGAGGTTGTAAATTGATAAAGAATATTCATAATGATTTAATATTTCCCTCTTAGTGCTTGTTTAATATTTTCATGATTTCTGAATTATCTATATATTTCCGTTGAGATGCTCGATTGATGATATGTTTCCACCCCGATGCTTGTTGCATGTTTTTATGTTTTTATGACTCATCATATGTTTTCATCAGGATGGTTGTTTAGGGTCTCGTCCATCAAAAATGGATGGATCCGCTACCTTGACGACAAATGATCGTTCGTTCCTCGCTCAGTCTTTGCACGCGACTGGGGCGTTGAGCGCTTGATATGTTTTTTATGATGCATGCATGAAAAATGATTTATGGACATGTTTTAGAATTTTTCTTATGGTTTTGTTATTTTTAGTATCTACTCACCAAGTCATTCAAACGATCTGATCCCCCAACACCACAGTTTGTTTTGCAGGTAGCTTTATCTAGTGAGCTATAGCCGAACAATACCTGAGATCGAGGAATTAAGTTACTGCAGTCACTAGAGTATGGGTCTGTCATGCTAAGTTTATTGTCCGTATTTTGATAAAAATGCATGTATGTCAGTTTCAATCAAGTTCAAATGTATATGATGTTATTTAAATGAAATATAAGTATTTATTTAAAGTCAATAAGTTGTTCATATAGCAATAATTGGCTCATGAATTGGTTTAATAAATGTTTGTTATAGTAACAGTCTGAAATTTTAGAAATGGCCAAAGGCTCATGGTGGTGGTGAAGATCCCTCACCTGCCGGTAACATCTCCGCACTGGGGATGTTATATTTAGTTTATAATTTATTAGTATTTTTTAACTATAATAAGATAGTATAATCTATTTTCTTATTATAATATAATCTTATAAAATTATAAATATGTATTTTTTTTGTAATAGGTTTTTTACTTTATAAAAAATTAATTGTAAAAATATTTTAATTTTATAATTTAATAATAAAAATTAATTAGAGAGGTTAATTGTAATAGATATTAAGTATCACGTATGTTTTTTTTTAAATTTTAATAAGAGATTATAATACGTTTTCTTATTATAATATGTTTATTTATTTATAATTTAATAATAATAATTAAAATATTAATTAATTAAATTAGTGAGTTACGTAATTTTAATAATAGATGCTATTTTTAATTGTAATATGTTTCTTATGTTAATAATTATTATTTTAATTTCATAATTTAATAATAAAAATTAATTGTAGAGATATTTTAATTTTATAATTTAATAATAAAAATTAATTGTAGAGATTGGGTTAATTGTAGATAATTTAATAGTATTTTTTATTTTAATAGGATATTATAATATGTTATAATAGAGTTATTATAAAAATATAATAAGTATTTTTATTGTAATACAATTTTTATTTTATTGATTTATTAGTTTAATTTTATAACTTTAATACGAAGTCACCATGTGGCGCGATGAGGAGACTTAAAAATATTTATATTTAATAAAAAAAATTAATTGTAAATATATTTTAATTTTATAATATAATAATAATAAATTAATTATAGATGTTAATTGTAAAGAGATTAAAGTCATATGTGTTCTTTTTATTTTGAAAAGAGATCATAATATGTTTTCATATGATAATAAGTTTTCTTTATTTATAATTTAATAATAATAAATTAAAATCTTAATTAATTAATTAATTAAATTAATAAATTTGTCACTTTAATAATAGATTATATTTTTATATTGTAATAGGTTTCTTATGTTAATAATTTATTATTTTAATTTAAAATTTAATAATAAAAATAATTGTAGAGACATTTTAATTTAATAATTTAATAGTAAAAAATTAATTGTAGTTAATTTAATAATATTTTTTTTTAATAGGATACTATAATATGTTTTCTTGTTATAATAGAATTCTGATGAGCGGAAAATATATCAATATTTGCTGCCCTTTTACTTAATATTTTGTATAGTTTCTCGAGTTTTATGAATGTTTTGATGTGTTTTAGTTTATTTTACAAATAAAATAAAATCGGGACTTAATGGAATCAATCATGACGAAATGTGGAACAAATAAGGGAAAAAATTGGACTTGATATTTTGATTTTGGAGATTGGAAACTTGAAATGGCGTTCTAACGAAGTACAATTTCGGAAATTCCAACTTTGCACAATTGTCGTATTTTGGCCATAACGTTTTACTCTGATATCGGATTAAGTTGATTCAGGTTCCAGATTAAAGAACAATCAAAGAATTGAAGTTCATAATAATTTCAAATTCTGAAATTTCCATGACCGAAATTGATAAAACATCCGTAAGTGTGTTATGTGTAATTATTAAAGTCATTTTCAAAACAAAATAATAATAATAAAATGAAAATGAAAATTGTCAAACTTCTACCAAACATGCTTGCATGTTTGGAGAAGGAATTGGTGACATGTTTGGTGGAGCAATTGGTGGTGAAATTGGTGGAAGAATTTAGATTTGCCTATAAATACCAAGCTAAACTTGAAAAAAATTTCATCATTTCTTTGGAGGAATTTCTCCATGTAAACCTAAAGGAAAATGTCTTGTATATTTATTTAAGTTTTCTTGTATTTTCTTTTTATTTAATTAATAAAATTTTGTGTGTTTTCATTTATAGAATGAGCAGGTAATCTCATTCTGCTGGGGTGACAGGTTAGTACTTTTAATATAATAAATTAGATTAATCTCCCTTATTTTAATTAAATTTTGGATTAATTAGTTACCGTCTACATGGCCAGTTTCAGTGACAATATTATTTACGGCATATATGGTCGGTTTTGTATTTTAGACGTAGTTTCTGCCTATACGATCGGTTTAAGTAATAATCTTATTACTGTCTATATGGTCGGTTGGACTTAATTAAGGCAAATGGAATTTCCGCCTTCATAGTCTGGTTAAATATAATTAATTAATTGGTAAACATTGACGATAAGGGAGATTTCTAATTTTGAAATTTTAAAAGTGGATCCTTTAACCCCTAGCATTTTCTTCCATTATTGTAATTTTACTTTTATTTATTTTAAAGTTATTTATTTATGATTTTTTGTTTAATTAAGTTTTTAGTAATCCTAGGTATGTGATGTAGCTAAATGCATAATCTAGGGGTATGATGAATTCCAATAGCATCGATTTATAAAGTTGGTTATTTTATGTCATGAGTAATACAAAGGTTATTTATTGAGTCTTAAGCTTAATGTTTCTTGTTAACTGGCCACTATAAGATTGATCTGGTAAACTTAAAATAAACTTGACGAAGGAATTTTAGGTTTCAGCCTTATACTCAATAGCTCACGATCTCACTATGGGGCATGGTGACCCTTATGTAGATTTCCTTATAGGATTGAAATATACCTGTCGGGCAGTGGTAGCCACAATTGGAATTTATTCATAATGAATTCAGGTAACTTGGCTAACATAGACATATGATTAATTGGGTTATTTAGGTGTTTGCATCTGACCATCAATAGAGGTTTTTACATATTTCGTGTTCCAGGTTAATAAATCGATATATTGCACAAACATGAGATAACCACTTCATCTTTAAAAGATATTGGAAGGATTCACAACCCTAGATAGTTTTATAATATTGAATTTTCCTTTAATTTACTTTCGCACTAATTATTTATTTATTTTTAGAAAAAATCACTATCCAATCAACAAATCAATTTATTAGGTACTTGTAAACATTTAACTTCATAAATTGATAGATAAGGTATTAAGTAAGTGTTTTCACTGATCAAGCTTTTGGTGCCGTTGCCGGGGACTTATTTATCTTTTACTATTAATTTTTGGGTTAGATACCTTTACTTATGTCTAATTTATTTTTACTTATTATTTTTGTTTTCTTGTGTTTCAGGTTCTCAGACACTACATGAGATGAGAAGAACCAAAAGCTTTGAAATTCACCCGCTTGACCCTGAAATTGAAAGAACAATCAGACAGTTGAGAAGGGAAAGGCGAGAAGGCCAATAAGCACTGATCAATATGGAACCTGAACCTTTGAAGGTTGTACCACCAATTCCCATTCGAAACAGAACTATCCCGGTGGTTGACGGCTTCATTTCATGTATTGTATTTCCTCCCTTACCAGTAATGTGTGTGACATCAAAACATGCATCCAGATGATACAGCAGCAGTTCAGTTTAGGGGGAATGCAACTGAAGATCCTAATGCCCACATCAGTAACTTCCTATAAGTTTGCGGAACTTTCAATTACAACCGAGCGGCTGAAAAGGCAATGAGACTGCATGTTTTTCCATATTCCTTGAAAAATAGAGCTAAGGCTTGGCTATATTTACTACCAGCAGGTTCCATCACAACTTGGAACACTCTAGCCACTAAATTACTTGCAAAGTATTTTCCACCAACCAGAACTGCAAAGCTGAGGAATGACTTCACATCCTTTGTGCAACATAACTCAGAATCCCCCTGGAAAGCTTGGGAAAGATACAAGGAATTTCTCCGGAAATCTCCTCACCATGAGATTGCAAAATGACTACAAGTTCAATCCTTCTACAATGGACTTTCTGGATTGATGAGAACCACAATTGATGCTGCTTCTGGAGGAGCTTTAACGGAAAAATGAGAAGATCAAACCTTGGACCTAATTGAAGAAATGGCCAACAGAAAAGAGCATGATCCAACAAATCGCAGGAATTTATGAAGTTGGAGCCAACACAGTAATGAATACCAAGATGGATCAGATATGCAAATTCACGGAAACTCTTAGCATGTAGGGTAATACTCGATCCACAAATTCACCATATGGAGGAGCACTAGAGACAAACCAACATGATGAGACGGTGAATTATGTCAACAATTTCAACAGACAGGGAAACAATCCATATTCCAACACCTACAACCCATGGTGGAAGAACCATCCCAATTTCGCATAGAGCAACAATTCAGGGCAAATGAGTAATCCACCATCCAGATTCCAACAGCAAAATAAAGGCCAAGAGTATGAAAAATAACCACGAATAACAAAAGTGTTGGCTCACTTGAAAAAGATAAAAGCAAAATACGACTCTCAAGCAGAATCATATGATACTATGTTTCAATCACAAGTAGCATTAATTCAAAGCCAAACAACATCTTTGAAAACTCTGGAGAATCAAATGGGACAAATAGCCAATGCTCAGAGTTAAGACCGTAACCTTCCTAGCAACACAGAACCAAATCCAAGGAACCGATGGAATGAGCAATGTCAAGCCATTACTTTGAAAAGCAGTAGTGAAATAAACAAAGATGTTGGAGTCAAGGTATCCACCAAGGAAGTTCCAAAAGAAAACAGTGAAGCAGAACCACAGATGGAGGAAAAAGTAGAAAAACAAATGATCAAGAAAAATTCACTCCACCTCCACATTTGCCATAGCGTCTCTAAAAAAGTAAACTAGATAAGCAGTTTGATCAATTCTTCGAGATCTTCAAAAAGCTGCATATCAACATTCCATTTATAAGCTTTTGGAACAAATGCCCAGCTATGTCAAATTTATGAAAGACATTCTGTCACGAAAAAGAAGATTGAGAGATTACGAGACAGTAGCATTGACAGAATAATGTAGTGCCATCATTCATAGAAAGCTTCCCCCAAAGTTGAAAGACCCTGGCAGTTTCACCATCTTTTGCACCATAGGCGAACATTACTTTGGTAAGGCTTTGTGTGATTTAGGTGCCAGCGTTAACTTGATGCTTTTGTCTATTTACAGAAAACTATAAATCGGAGAAGCAATGCCCACCTCAGTTACTCTGCAGCTTGCTGATAGATAGCTCACATTTCTGAGAGGTGTAGTGGGAGATGTATTGGTTAAAGTCGATAAATTCATTTTCCCTGCAGATTTCATTATCCTTAACATGGAAGAAGATAAACATGTACATATCATCATCGGAAGACCATTCTTGGCTAGAGGTCGAACTGTTATTAATGTACAAAATAGAGAACTAACCATGAAAGTGCAGGACCAAGAAGTTACATTTAATGTTTTTGAAGCCATGAAATTCCCGAATGATGAAAATAAGGAAGAATGTTTCAGAATTGATGTTTTAGATAGTATCACCCAGGATACTGATGCAATGCAACCTTTCACAGATAAACTTGAAGCTTGCATCACCAACATGATTGACAGCTAGCTAGATGATGATATTCTGGAATGCATCAACTATCTTGACAAACCCTTTCGCTTCAAATTGACACCACATGTGGAAAGTTTGGAATTACTGAAAAATGAGTGAATCAAGCCATCGATTGAAGAACCACCGCAGTTGGAACTAAAGCTACTTATGATCCATCTCAGATATGTATTTTTAGGAAACTCTTCTGATTTACCTGTTATTATTTCTTCGTCGCTAATATTGGAGCAGAAAGATAAGTTGCTGAGAGTGTTACGAGAACATAAGAAATCCATTGGCTGGACTATAGTAGACATTCCAAGCATTAGTCCATCATTTTGTATTGATAAAATTCTTATGAATGATGAGTACAAAGCCACAGTGGAGCATCAACAGAGACTAAATCCAATCATGAAGGAGGTCGTGAAGAAAGAAATTATCAAATAGTTGGATGTCGACATAATCTACCCCATCTTGACAGCACGTGGGTAAGTCCTATGTAATGTGTATCAAAGAAGTGAAGAATAATTGTGGTAAAAAATGAAAAGAATGAGCTGATTCCAACAAGAACAGTGACTGGATGGAGAGTATGCATGGACTATAGAAAGCTGAACAAAGCAACAAGGAAATATCATTTACCATTACTATTCATTGACTAGATGCTAGACAGATTGGCGGGACATGAGTTCTATTATTTTCTGTACGGATACTCGGGGTACGATTAGATTGCCATCGCTCGAGAAGATCAATAGAAAACCATTTTTACATGTTCGTATGGTTCTTTTGCTTTCCGTAGGATGCCATTAGGACTATGTAATGCTCCTGCTACATTTCAATGTTGCATGATGGCCATCTTCTCAGACATGATGGAACAAAGTATGGAGGTTTTCATGAATGATTTTTCTGTGTTTGGAGACTCATGTGACCACTGCTTTTAAAATCTAGAAAAAATGTTACAAAGATGCGAAGATACGAACATAGTACTCAACTGGGAGAAATGCCACTTCATAGTGCAGGAAGGCATCGTCCTGGGACATCCAATCTCACAAAATGGAATTGAGGTAGATAAAGTAAAGATCGAGACAATAGAAAAACTATCTCCACCATCAAATGTCAAATGGATTCACAGTTTTCTCAGACATGCAGGCTTTACAAGAGATTCATCAAAGACTTCTCCAAGATTGCTAAACCTCTGTGCAATCTGCAGGAGAAAGACGTGCCTTTCAACTTCACCAAAGAATGCCATGAAGCTTTTGAGATCTTGAAACAGAAGCTGGTCTCTGCCCCCATCATAGTAGCACCGGACTGGACCATTCCATTTAAGGTGATGTGTGATGCTAGTGATTTTACTGTAGGTGCATTTTTTGGACAACACAAAGCAAAAATATTTCATACCATTTACTACTCCAGTAGAACTTTGAATGAAGCTCAACTCAACTACTCAACAACTGTAAAGGAATTGCTCACAGTTGTGTTTGCTTTTGATAAATTTCGCTCCTATCTGCTGGATCCTAAAGTGGTGGTCTACACAGATCATTCAGCAATAAAATACCTGATCGTGAAAAATATGCCAAACCTAGATTGATCCATGGGGTGCTTCTGTTGCAAGAATTTGATGTGGAGATCCGAGACAGGAAAGGAACAGAAAAATCAAGTGGCAGATAACTTATCGAGGCTCGAGATTGGAGAAGCAGCCGGCAATGAACTGACAATCAAAGAAACCTTTCCAGATGAACAGTTGTTTGCCATAAAGCAGTAGTATGTTCCTTAATATGTTGACTATGTAAACTACATAGTATCAGGAAAATGACCGTTGGAATGGACACATCAGCAACGAAAGATGTTCTTCAAAGAAGTTAAGTACTATGTCTAGGATGAGTCGTACTTGTTCAAACATCGTGTTGATCAATTATTGAGATGTTGTGTTCCACAGGAAGAGGTCAATAGTGTCTTGCAGCATTGTTATTCATCACCATACGAGGGACACTTCAGCGGGAATAAAACTGCAGCCAAAGTCCTACAATCAGGTTTATTCTGTCCCACTATATTTAAAGATGCGTACTTATTTGCTTTTTAATGTGATATGTGCCAAAGAACATGAAATATTTCGAAGAGAAATGAAGGACCTCTGCAAAACATTCTAGAAGTGGAGATATTTGATGTATGGGGGATTGATTTTATGGGATCATTTGTTCCATCATTCGGAAACCTATACATACTAGTTGCAGTAGACTACGTCTCCAAATGGATTGGAGCAATAACATTGCCATCAAATGATTCAAAAATGGTGATAAAATTCCTTAAAATGAATATTTTCACTCGCTTTGGAACACCCGGGTAATTATCAGTGATAGAGGCACATATTTCTACTATAGATATTTCGATGCACTCCTATCCAAATATGAAGTTACTCATAAAGTTGTCACTGCCTACCATCCGTAGTCAAATGGACAGGTTAAAGTTTCAAACAGAGAGATCAACAGAATCTTGGAGAGAACCATTGGATCAACAAGGAATGAATAGTCTATAAAACAAGATGAAGCACTATGGGCCTACCATACAGCTTACAAGACACCCATTGGTATGTCCCCATATCGAATGGTGTTTGGTAAAGCATGTCATCAGCCAATAGAGCTTGAACACAAATCGTACTGGGCACCGAAGAAGTTAAATCTTGATCCACAAGCAGCAGGAGAGAAACGGATCAACCAACTCAAAGAATTGGTGGAATTTCGCCTACATGCTTATGAGAATGACAGATATACAAAGAAAAGACTAAGAAATGGCATGATCAAAAAATTGTGTGCAAACAATTGGAACCAAGGTAGCAGGTGTTGTTATACAATTCAAGGTTGAAACTTTTCCCTGGAAAGCTGAAGTCAATGTGGTCGGGTCCATTTGTGATTACTCAGGTTTTACCATATGAAGCTGTTGAATTACTTGATCCCAACACCAACGATACATTCAAAGTTAACAGCTAGAGTGTCAAGCAATACTGGGGAGAATCATTTGAGCGACAAAAGAAAGTGTCACACTTTCAGATCCAGCCTAACATTTGGGCAGTCATGTCTAGCTGACGATGTTAAACTTAGCGCTAGTAGGGAGGCAACCCATGCAAATTGTGTATATATTCAGATTTGGTGTGTTTTATTTTTTATGTGTTTAATTTTTATAGATAAAGTCACATTTCATGATGGAAGATGTTCTCACAAATCTTCACAAGCAATTTCCTTCTCTCCCTCAAAATTCTCTGATGAAAGTCTACAAAGCTCGCTTGGAACGAATGCGACATCTAATGATCAAAGGTATTCCTAATGACATTCGTTGGATTATTGAAGCACAGCCCTGGTTGGCAGGTGAGTCCTTTGACTCTTTTGTGTCATATCTACCTGGTTTAGGAATAAGCACCTATGCTAAAAAGAGAAGAGCTAAAAAAATGGGTGTTTGCTATAAATGTGCACGCATGACATGTAATACTCGTTGTCATTCTTTAGGAATGGTGTCTGATAACCGTGAAGATAAAATTAAATTCATTATGGACGACATGAGTAATGAGTCTTTGAATGACATATAATTGACTCTGGAGACACATCCCAATGGATATGTGCATCACGCAATTCACATGTCACATGCATAATTCAAAAAAAATACAATATTTAAGTCTCAGGAATCTGACTCTAAAAGACCTTGTTTGCCAATTTATAAGAAAATTGGATGGGAAGTTTGTCCTTGACGCATAGACGTCATTCAAGCAGTTACTTCTTGTAAATATTATTATCTCTTTGTATTTATCTAATAATTGTGATTTGTTTTGTTATTTTCTTTTATTTTCTCCGTCAGGGTCCATAATTTTTGACGTTTAGGATATATTTTATTGTTTAGCTAATAATTATCATTTGGCAGGTACTAGTGCTATTATTACTCACCCTTTTTCAGGTTCTATAAATTCAATTCATCATTGCACTCTTGAAGCCATCCAGACTTGAGAAAAAATACATAAAAAAAAATGGAAGCAACTTCAAGAAGACGAGTTGTAAACATTTATGTGTTTTGCGGTACTAGTGCTGGTTCTAAACTAGAAATCATAGCGGCAGCACAAGAATTAGGTCGAGTCATAGCTGAAAGGAATATGCACCTACTATATGGTGGTAGAAATCTTGGACTAATGGGGCACATTTCAAGGGCCGTACAGGAAGGAGGTAGTCAAGTTCTGGGAATCATCCCAAAACCCTTGGCAGAAGCGTAGGACCATAAAACGGAGAGGAATTTATCATGACAGGTATGTCCGAATGGCTTGTGGAAATGATTAACCATGCTGATGCTTTTATTGCTTTGCCAGGTGGCTTAGGTATGATGGAGGAAATTTTTATAGTACTATCTTGGGTGAACTTCAACTTACACAAGAAACCGATTGGATTGTTTAATGCTGATGGATTTTATGATTTTCTTTGTGTGTTTCTTGATGATGCCCGGAGAAATGAGTTCGTATCAAAATCTACAAAAAAAAAATCCTCTTCACTGCCAGAACTGCCAATGATTTAATTGACCAAATGTTAGCCTTTGAACCACAAATTGACCCTATCCTTTCCAAGATAAACTGGTTTGATAATGATCGTGGTAAGAAACGTCGGATAAATCTGGGTATTAACCTTTAATTTTCTTTTTAGATGCAGAATTTCAGCTAACCAGTTACTGTTTTTAAACTCTTCTTCTACTTTTAAGACATTGGGGACAATGTCTCATTTAGGTTTGAGGGAGAAGAATTAGTTGACTAGTATCTTGTTTTTATTTTTCGATTTTTAGTCAAAAATTTTCAAAAAAAATTTTAAAAATTAAATATATTTTGTGTTTTTATGTATTTAACTTGACTAATCAGGTGAAATTGGTGTGAGATAGATGTGTAAGGAATTTCCACTCCTGAGACATATCTCAACCTATTTCGTAACAAGTTTATTTTTGTTTATTTTTTTTAAATTATTTAATTTGTGAATTCTCCATAATATTGACTAAATGGATCTTCATATGCTCAGTTGACAGGTATTATCAACATGCATGATAACATACGACCATGAGTTGTAAGTGAAAAGTTTGTAATATTTAATGCTCTAATTTAATTGAAGGAAGCATCTAAAAAAGCAATGAAAAAAAAAACACATCTGAGATCTAAGTAATTAAGTCCATAGAGGTGTTTTAACACCTAGTGCCCTAAATCCAACTGGCTTGAGAGTCACTGGCCCAAAGCTCGCTACATGGATTGAAGATGTGAAAAAAAAAAGATATCTGAAATCTGAGTAATTAAGTATGTAAGGGTGTCTTAACACCTAGTGCTCTAATGCCAACTAGCTTGGGAGTCACTGGCCCAAAGTTCGCTATATGGATTGAAGATGTTGTGTAAATATATATATATATATATATATATATATATATATATATATATATATATATATATATATATATGTGTGTGTGTGTGTGTGGGTGTGTGTGTGTGTGTGTGTGTGTGGTGTGTGTGTGTGTGTGTGTGTGTGTGTGTGTGT
Organism: Zanthoxylum bungeanum; assembly: GCA_019454045.1. Classification (NCBI taxonomy): domain Eukaryota; kingdom Viridiplantae; phylum Streptophyta; class Magnoliopsida; order Sapindales; family Rutaceae; genus Zanthoxylum; species Zanthoxylum bungeanum. The sequence goes on along the minus strand of SKCR01038796.1, from coordinate 26,918 downwards.
GTGAAATCCGAGTAATTAAGTCTGTAAGGGTGTCTGAACACCTAGTACCCTAAAGCCAACTGGTTTGGGAGTCACTAGTCCAAAACTCGCTACATAGATTGAAGATGTTATATATATATATATATAAAAAAAATCATTTGCCCAAAAAAAAAAAGATTTGAATTATGATATAACTTTAGGACAAAAATATTACTCTCTTTTCAACTACACTTATGATTTTGTGGGCACAATGATTTGATTAACACTTTGTTGGTTGTGTATAAGAATAATGGTAAAAATAATCGGATAATTTTCTTATTTTGTAATTTAGAAAGAACGAAATAACTATTAACTTGGATAAGACATTTCACTTGTTTATTCACTAACTTGTTTATTCTATTTTCTCTTGTCTTTTTGATTTTGTGTGCATTAGATTGACGTTTATGGGTATAGTCACTGTAAGCCCTCACGAGACTATTAATCGTCCACTAGAGACACCTAGGGGTTTAAAAGGCTTGTTGCATACACTAAATGCAACCGTGATCCCTACGAAAGTGGCTTAGTGTAATTTTAATTATTTATTGCATTGTCATTTTTCTCGAGGACTAGCAAAATATTAGGTTTGGGGTGTGATGAGTGGAAAATATCAATATTTGCCGCCCTTTTTACTTAATATTTTGTATAGTTTCTCGAGTTTTATGATATTTTGATGTGTTTTAGTTTATTTTACAGATAAAATAAAATCAGGACTTAATGAAATCAATCAGGACGAAATATAGAACAAATAAGGGTAAAAATTGGACTTGACATTTTGATTTTGGAGATTGGAAACTTGAAATGGCGTTCTAACGAAGTACAATTCTGGAAATTCCAACTTTGCGCAATTATCGTATTTTGGCCATAACTTCTTACTCTGATATCGGATTGAGGTGATTCAAGTTTCAGATTAAAGATGACTTAAAGATACAACGTTGAAGTTCATAATAATTTTAATTCTGAAGTTTTCATGACCGCAATGGATAAAATATCTGGAAGTGTGTTATGTGTAATTATTAAAGTCATTTTCAAAACAAAATAATAATAATAAAATGAAAAAATGAAAATTGTCAAACTTCACCAAACATGCTTGCATGTTTGGTGAAGGATTTGGTGCCATGTTTGGTGGAGTAATTGGTGGAGAAATTGGTGGAAGTCTTTAGATTTGTCTATAAATACCAAGCTAAACTTTGTAATTTTTCATGCTTTCTTTGGAGGAATTTCTCCATGTAAACCTAAAGAAAAATGTCTTGAATATTTATTTAAGTTTTCTTGTATTTTCTTTTTATTTAATTAATAAAATTTTGTGTGTTTTTATTTACAGCATGAGCAGGTAATCTCATTCTGCTGGGGTGACATAGTAATACTTTTAATATAATAAATTATATTAATCTCCCTTATTTTAATTAAAATTTGGATTAATTAGTTGCTGTCTATATGGTCGGTTTAGGTGACAATCTTATCTACCACCGATATGGTTGGTTTTACATTCCAGATGTAGTTTCCGCCTATATGGTCGGTTTAGGTAATAACCTTGTTACCGCCTATATGGTCGGTTGGACTTAATTGAGACAAGTGGAATTTCTGCCTTCATGGTCTGGTTAAATATAATTAATTAATCAGTAAATATTGATGATAATGGGGATTTCTAATTTTGAAATTTTAAAAGTGGATCCTTTAACCCTCAGCATTTTCTTTCATTATTGTAATTTTACTTTTATTTATTTTCAAGTTATTTTTATGATATTTTGTTTAATTAAGTTTTTAGTAATCCTGTGTGTTGTAGCTAAATACATAATCTAAGGGTGTGATGAATTCCAATATCACCGGTTTATAAAGTTGGTTATTTTATGTCTTGAGTATAATAAAAGTTTATTTATTGAGTCTTAAGCTTAATACTTCTTGTTAACTGGTCATTAATAAGATTGATCTGGTAAACTTGACGAAGGAATTTTAGGTTTCAGCCTTATACTCAATAGCTCACGATGACCCTTAGGTAGATTTCCTTACATGATAGACATATATACCTGTCGGACGGGGGTAGCTACAATTGGAATTTATTCTTAATGAATTTATGTAACTTGGTTAACATATACATATGATTAATTAGATTTTTTGGGTGTTTGTATCTGGCTATCGACAGAGGCTTTTGCATAGTTTCATGTTCCATATTAATAAACTGATATATTACACAAACATGAGATAACCTCTTCATCTTTAAAAGATATTGGAAAGATTCACAACCCTATATAGTTTTATATATTGAATTTTCCTTTAATTTACTTTTGCACTGTTTTATTTACTTGTTTTAGCAAAAATCACTATTCAATCAACAAACTAATCTATTAGGTACTTGTAAACATTTAACTTCATAAATTGATATCTAATGTATTAAGTCCTCGTGGGATCATTATATTTTATACTACTTGAACGATACGTGTGCTTGCGTTATGTAAGTGATTTCACCGATCAAATTCTTACAAAATTATAATATGTATTTTTATTGTAATATGATTTTTATTTAATAGATTTATTAATTTAAATTTATAACATTAATACGAAGCTGTCATGTGGCGTAATGAGGAGACTTTTTTACTTTAATTGTAGATTATATTTTTATAAAGTAATAGGTTTTGACGAGGAATACACTTGGAGATTAGGCCAAGTAAACCCCAATCAACGGATAGAACCCCAAGAACCACAAATTTGATTTTGATAGAACAAAACTCATACAATGCCACAAAGAAGATCCACAAAGAACTGGTCGTTGAGAACCCTTAATGTAATGACCGGTAGATGTTACTACTATCTACGACGATATTTTTGCGTACAAGACCAAGGAATGTAAAATAAATCATGACGGGATTCAGATACAGTTATGAAAAGACTTCGGGAACGATCGGTAAAATTTTCGAGGTCCCGAAAAGAAACTGTACTGTATGCCTTTTATATTATATATTGTATTTTGGGCATAACTTTTTCATACGAACTCGTAATTTTAAGAATTTTATATCGTCGGAAAGCTTAGACCAAGACCTACAACTTCCGCGTTATATATTTTTCCAAAATCGGACTAGAAATGAGTCAAAAATGCAGATAAAAATATGAGTGAATAGTGATTTCGGACTTAATTGGTAAAACCTCAAAATTCTACACTTCTCTTGAATCATTTGAGCCCTAATATAAAAGGGGACCACTATTCACAAATACAAAAGAAATAAGAAAGGAAAAAATAGAAAGAGAGAGAGAAGAGAAACGTAGAAGAAAATGGAGGGAAAGAAGCGGAAAAGAAGAAGAAGAAGAAGGGAGAAGAGAAGAAGAAGAAAAAGAAAGAAGAAGAAGAGAAGAAGAAGAAGAAGAGAAGAAAAGAAGAATGAAGTGAAGTTTGGAGCAACCATAAATGAAGAAAAATCAAGAGGAAAGAGGTAAGATATCCTTGACCCATTTTGTGAAAATTTAGATTTTAATAAATTGATGATTTGAGTGTGTTGTTGGATGGATAAAAATGGAGTTTGAAAAGTTATATTGACAAAATGGGGATTTTTAGAGTGAATTTAGATTGCTTTTCTAATTTGTGGGTTTTATAAGATAATGAAATTTTGAGAAATAATGAGATGATTTGGATGTTTAGGAAGGAAATGATGATTTATAGCTTGAAATATTAGAATGAAAGTAGAGAAATGGGTGATGATTTGGCTAAATTAGTTGAAATGCTTAAAGAATTATTTAGTAATGTTAGTAAGTGATTTAGTGAATAAAGAAATGAATTGAAGGTTGGATGTGTGTGATGTTGAGTAAAATATGATGTTTTGTATATTGGTTTTTGTATTGGAAGAATCAAACAAGGAAGAATAAATAGAGTAGTGAATGAGAACTTGGCAGTGAGTTGGTATGCTATACTTTCTGGACAGGCTGTGGTATTTAGGTTATAACATGGGTTTTAGGTATCCGTTTGACAAATTGTAAAATTATGAGTAAACTAGAAATATAGGGGAATATCATATTCAAAATTCAGAATTTTTAGACTTAAGAGGGAGTCGTACCGAATTTTCAAACTTGGCCGCACTGCAGTTAACTACTGGTTCTGTGGTAACAGAATAAGGTATAAAGAAAACTTTATAATTTGCGTTCTAGAGGTCGAAATCAAGTTCCGTAAACTTCTGGGTACTTTAGACACATAAAGGAGTAACATATCCAAAATTTAAAATTTTTAGACTTAAGACGAGGTCGGAATGAATTTTTGAAGTTGGGCGACCTGCTGCCCTAGTGCCCAGTTTTTCTGTTGGACAGCCCTTGAATTTCGGTCTATAAGTTGAGTTTCTGAAGTCAGAATTGAGATCCGTAAAAACCAACATAAACTAGACATATTAAGGACCATTTTATTAAATCTTCAGCCTTAGATTCATTCCCAATTAATTATGGAGAAATTTCAAAGTTGGTCTACAAACTGTAAATTTCTGGCCGTTAGAATAAATTAAGTTTCCGCTACCACACTTGTGTAACTCCAAACCTAAGTCCGTGAAATTCATAGATACCATAGATATCATCAATATTCAGCAAGATTATGTATCCATACATTGTATATTTTGTTATGTCATATGAAGATGTTTCGAGTTATGCAAACTAACGATCGTATTAGATTGATGCCAGGATACTAAGAGGTAGCTCACGCCGTGAATCGCTCTCGATTTACCATAGCACTGTGAGTGGACACCTTTCTTTGAAAATTGATTTTTATTTATTGATTTATTCTTTACAAAGCCAGACTTACTTTTCCTGCACGTAGGGCGTTAGCCTTTGTTTATTTATTTATTTACAGCCATTATTTCAGATCATAGTGATTTATCAAAAAAATATTTTTTTAAACTTGAGACTTATGGTTTTCGGGGCATGAGGTAAAACCTCACCCCAGTATGTAACTTCAGACACAGTGAAATTGACGGATTCAAACACATGTGCACATGTGGAGGACTGAGGGGACGCTCTCAGATCCTCGAGCAGGACTAGGGGCTACGGGGTCCCGAAATCCTGACTTCAGATGCCCAGTTGAGTGATGGTCCTGGGCATAGAGTACACCCAGTTGAGTTATGATCCTGGGTGTAGAGAGACGTCCAGTTGAGTTATGGTCCTGGACGTAGAGCAGATTTCAGTTTTTCAGACTTTTAGTACATAGTTTTTCAGATTTTAAGAATAAAGTTTTCAGAGTTTCAGATTCCAGATTTTCAGCAAATAGTTTTCAGAAACCAGATTTTTCAGAAACATATTTCAAAAGAAATAGAGTTTCTATAAAAGATTTTCCTAAAAATATGATTTAAAAGTTAAAAGACTTTCACTTCAGTTTTCGATTTTAGTCCACTCACTTAGATTGTATAGCAATCTAACCCCCCACCAGTTTTAGTTGTTTTGTAGGGATTCCAGGAGGACGAGCTCGGGAGGATGGATACAGATGCAGTCACCAGGGTTGGAGTCCACCAGTTTAGAGTCAAAAGTGTTATAGTTGGGCCAGGGTTGCATGTATGCATTAGTGATAGTCATTACAAGTAATTTTTCTAAAGTGTTGAAATAGAAGTATTCCTGAATAAGCATTAATAAAAATATTTTATGTTATTCGAGATTTGATCTATATGCATGACATTGCATTTAGATTAGTTTACGATACAGTCAGATAGTCAGAGGCTTATGGGGTTAGCACGGTTATCCTCTGCTGGTAACATCTCCCAGATCGGGGATATTACACTTAAGATGATATATTATTATGTTCTGCTAGTACAGAGACGCCACTAAGATTGACACGTCTTAGATAAGTCGAAACTTGAACAAAGAGGAATCCATCACTTAAACTTAAAATTCGATTATAGCCTTTTTCTTTGAGAGAAAAATCAAAAATATTGTATATATCCATTAACGAATACAAATTTTACAATCCATTAAAGGCAAATTTACTAAAATGTCCTTAAAAGTAAAACGATCAAAATATCGTAAAACTATCCAATGACTACTTAAAGGTAAAGCTCTTAGTAGTCAGTTACTAATTTGAGAAAATATCTAAGCAAAGATACTAATCCAAATGGCAGAAAAATATCCAAGGGAAAAGTAAAAAAAAAATGGCATTTAATATAAAAATGCCTAATAGGTCATTTAAACTAACTAGTTGAATTCTAATCCAATTTGACTCAAAATATCTAGCTCACGAATTTACAAATAGCCTAATTAGAGTCAACATGTCAAGCATAAGTCAAAAATATAAGCCCTTTGGCCGAATTACATATAAAGCATAAAATGGCCAAATTCTTTAAAAATGTCATATCTTCAAAATAGGCTATTACTCGTTTTTCGATATGACCTGGGCCACGTGGAATAGCTTAGACTCATTCCATTGAAGCCCTCATGCGATGCTAATATGCCTTGGCGTGTGATTGGCCCTGTTAGAACTTGCAAAGGCTCTACCATTTTGCTGGCTATGACATATAATGTTCCTTGAGTGGCTGAATTCATGTCATTCCTTCCCTCTTGAAAAGGATTCGAGGTCGAATCTATACATGCATAAAAAAGAGTTAAGTCAGAATTATTAAATGTAGTAGACACAATATACTCATCTTGTAAATCTAGCTTATATAAATTGTCATTAATCCGTTCCAAAAATTGAAAAGGACCATACCCTCTTGGTTGTAGCTTCGATTTAAGCTGTTCAGGAAATCTCTCATTGCGCATATGTACCCAAGCCCAATTCGCCAGGCTAAAATACCACACAATTCATCCTTGATTGGCATGAAAGCATATTGCTCATTCTTCCTCTATATTGCTCTCGCTTTCTCATGTTTGTGTTTCACCAAATCAGCTTTCCTTTTGTCATCTAACTATGCATGCTCATCAACAAGTAATGGTACAAATATAATGGAGTTAATGGCTGAAAACCATAAACTATAAGAATGAATGCTACAGTTATATGCAAATTCAATTAAAGGAAAACAATCCTCCCAAGTTTTTTAAGTTCTTAGTGATAATAGTACGCAATAACTAAGTCAAAGTCCTATTAACCACATCGGTCTGTCCATCAGTTTGGACGGACAAGTAGTATAGTACAAAAGTTTTGTTACAACTCACTCCATAAAGTGATTAAGGAATTTTACATCACGATCTGAAACTATACTACATAGAATCTCATGGAGTCATAATATTTCTCTAAAGAATAAGTCAGCAATGTTAGTGCCATCATCAGTCTTATGGCATGAAATAAAGTGTGTTATCTTACTGAACCTATCAAACACTACAAAGATAGAATCTCTACCCTCTCTGTCCTAGGAAAACCTAATAAAAAAAATCCATTGATACATCTACCCACGGCTCACTAAATACAGGAAATGGTGTGTATAAGCCATGAGACAAAATTTAGATTTAGTCTTTTTATAAATTAAATATTATCACACAAACGCTCAATATCTCTCCTCATTTTAGGCCAATAGAAATATTCACTCAATACCCCGAAGGTCTTGGAAATCCCAAAGTGCCCTATTTAACCTTCCTCATGTGTTTCCCTAATTAAAAACTCATGCATACTACAAACAGGAATGAATAATCCATTCTCTCTAAACAGAAACCCATCATGTTGGTAGAATTTACTAAAGGTAGACTTTTTCACATGCGATATAGATAACATTGAAGTCAGTAATACTTGTTTAAAGTTCTTTAATAAATTCAAACCCAAGCATTCTCGCACTTAATGAAGTAACTAAAGTATACATTCGCGATAGCCGATAGTGCTTCGACAATAATATTTTTCTTACCTTGTTTGTAGCGTATAACATATAGAAAGATTTCCATATGTTGGAGTTGGTGCTTGGAGATCCAATCCAAATAAAATATTGTACATTATATTTTATTATTTATTAATAAAACAACTACATTATCATTTCAAACTTTATTAATGGTAATGTCATTATGCATATTAGATTGATATATAATATACTAAGAATGACATCGACCTTAGAATAATCATATAGTAATACTGGACACTAGGTGGTCTGACATTGGGATAGTATTACTATTATAAACTATTCTTAAAGTAAATAGTCATAGTTATTGGTTTTGGAATATGGTCGAATTCATATAACCTAGAAGACTAGCACATGTCGTATATTAGAATTGGAGTTCCAATGGTTTAACTCGATTTACAATGAGATTGGGAAGCTCATATAGACATGTGTGTATTCGTTAGAGTGAATATTGAATAACTCATAGATTATTCTAATAGTTGGAAGTACACACCACGGTCAATAAGAATCTTCTCTAGTCGAGTAGCATATGTGATCTTTTGACTATATGATAGCATTGATTTTGTGTGTGATCCTCCACACTTTGATACCATTTATGTCAGAGACCTTTCATGGTCTGATCGCTAGATTTTCATTGGGTGTGGACCTATATACTCGTTAATCAAGTGTGTATAAAGATAAGATATGTCAGCCTGTATGTGTACCATAAGAGATTTAGGTATCCATGTATGTAAGTTACGATTCTTAAGACTTTGGCCAAAACCGATCATCTAGGGTGGATCGTATATATTAGAAATGGTGTTCTGATTAGTTATAAAGAATCGTGGATATGTCAACGTGAGAAGTGCATCTCAGAAACTTGACTATGTAATATATGTTTCCTAAGCACAACTCGGATAGCCTATGACGGAGCGATTGTTAAACAAATGTGATGACCTTGACTTGTATAGTTCAGAAAGGTTGTTCATATTCTTCGTGAATTCAGAGGTGGTCGAATTGCGTACATATATGCTAGGCTGATATGACGAACGTGTCTACACTTAGAAAGTCCCACAATATGAAGTGTACTTGTTGAGCACTTGGGTAGCCGTTAATTTTTTATAATAAATGATAATTGATATTATAATTATCAACTAAAATAATTAAGTGTTATTGGATAAAAATAATTATTTACTTTTTCCCAATTGGATTAATCCAAAATCACATAAGGATTTTTTTATAATTTCATAAAAATCTTTATCATTAGATGATATTTTGGTAATTACAAATATTTAATAATAGGTGTATTTGGCTTGATTTAATTGGATTAAATCATAATGGTAGACATATAATTAATCTATTAATTAAAATTTGTCTTGATTTAATTGGATTAAATCAAAGTGGTAGAGAAATGTGATTAGTCACACCTAATTATACATATTTGGATAAATTAGATTAAGCCCACAGAAAAGTTGATTAGAACTTTTATTAATTAAAAATTACATACGTTTTGCTATAAAGACAGGCTTGAGTAAGGTTTTAATCAAGCTTGAGAAAGGTAAAAACAAGGAAGAATTAGATATATTAGCCTAGGGAAAAAAGTGTTTAGAGTAGCTTTGGAAGTACTCTACAATATTTCAATAAGGAGAAGATTGGATTTTGGAACCAAGCTTGCTAGCTTGGAGAATTCTCTACAACCATTAGGAGAAGAAGATTGGATCTAGGAACCAAGCTTGCTAGCTTTGAAATTTCTTCACAATGTTTCAATAATGAGAAGAATATTGGATCTTTGAATCAAGCTTGCTAGGTAAGTTTGATCTTCTCCAAAGCTATATTTTCATTAGTGAGTTATCATCAGTGAGACATACAGTGATTAATTATATATTGGATACATAATAACATAGTTTAATGTTGAAATTACATAAATTAATTATGTATGGATGTTTTGGAAGCATAAACACAATATAATTGTAGTTGGGTCAAATATGTTCATGTTGGAAATGAGACATAAAATTAGAGTTTGGAACTCTAGATGAAAGCTTAGAGCTATGACTACAATTCTAGAATCACTTGACTACCTTTGAGTGGCCTAGAACTATTCATGAGTCACTTCATTATGGGATACTAATTTGGTTTGTGTTTTGATTCAAAGAAATACATATATGTATTTAAAATACATGTAAGTTTGTTGTATAACATGTCTTGATGATGGTTTTGATGTTAAAATTGGATTTTAGGTGTATTGAAGTGTTTAGAGAAAATTGAAAATGTTAGAATTGAATTAAAGGAAAAAATGCTATTTGCCAACACTTTACACAAGGCAACGTCGCGACACTGAGCTCTCAGATCTTCGGGTGTCGCGACGCTTACCCTTGTACATCACGCTGAGGATTCACAAATTGAGCATTGCGACTCCCAAGCCTGAGCGTCGTGACACACCAATAGCTACTACCATGAGCGCTGAAACTTCATTTTCTCCATTTCCAAATTTCCAAATTTTGATTCAGTCCCTCGTTTTTTCTACGAACTCATAACATAATATAATATTCTATAAAATAATTTAAAAATACACTTATCCTTGATATCCATGGTTTACACCCACTTCCAATGCATGGGACACCGATCCGACCCTAGAGGTCCCACATCCGCCCCAACATCATAAACTATAACCATTGTGCGTGTCATTTGTTCAAATTACATTGGCCCTTCAAATACTTCAATGACTCATGATTTGTATAGATCACAAACTCTCGAGGCCACAGATAATACTGCCAAGTCTCTTACTAGCACATACAACTCCTTGTCGTATGTAGGGTACCTCAAAACTGCTTCATTCACCTTCTCACTAAAGTACGTTATTGGTCGCTTTTCTTGCATAAGAACCTCTCAAATACCTAACCCATATGCGTCACACTCAATCTCGAATGTCTTCTCAAAATTGGGTAGTGCCCAAAATAGTGTGTTGTACAACTTCATTTAAAGTTTCTGGAATGCACGCACATGCTCTTTCCCCATTTGAAGCCAATAATTTTCTTCACTACTTCAGTCAGTGGTACCGTAATACTACTGAAATCTCTAATAAATCTACACTAGAAGTCTGCTAATCTATAAAGACTTTTATCATAGTTGTTGGTGTAGGCTAATCCTGAATTATCTTTACCTTTTCTACATCAACTTTGATGCCATCTACACTTACCAAAAAAAAAAAAAAAATCAAGGAAAACCATTTTATCCATATAAAAAGTGCACTTATTAATTTAGCATACAATGTTTCCTACCTTAACACATCAAGAACATGCTTCAAATATGTAACATGCTCATCTAATGTTTTACTGAAAACTAAGATGTCATCCAAAAAAACTACAATAAACCTACCTATAAATGCACGCAAAACATGGTTCATCAATCTCATAAATATGCTAGGTGCGTTTATAAGACCAAATAGCATAACTAACCATTCATACAATCCATACTTGATCATAAATGCATTTTTCCTCATCTCTCTCTCTCATGCGAATCTGATGGTACTTAATCTTTAAACCAATCTTACTAAAAACTATAAAACTATGCAATTCATCCAACATGTCATCTATTATAGGAATAGAGTGATGATATTTACTTACCATTATATTATTGATCGCTCGACAATCAACGCATATACACCACGTCCCATCTTTCTTAGAAACTAGAAGAAGTGGTACCGCACATAGACTCATACTTTCTCTAACTTACCTTTCTCCATAAACTCCTGCACTTGCCTCTGAAGTTCCTTCGTTTCCTCAGGATTGCTCTGGTAGGCTGGTCTTTAGGAATGACTGCACCAGGTATGAAATCTATCTGGTGCTTAATACCTCTAATGGGATTACGGTACATAAGAATCAAAGGGTTAATGTCAGCATTAAAATATGGTGATCCTTGTAGACTATATAAAGCATGTGTTGTTTGCTAGCTTGAAAGCTCCCATTGCTTCACCCTCACTCATGTAGAAGCTTTTTTTTCACTCACCTTTTTGTTTCCCTCTTAAGTTCACTCACACTCCCCTTGGGAACACTCACGGCCTTGGCCCTTATAGGTTTGGTCACACTTCTTTCACGTGTTTTCTCCAAGGTTATATTTTCACTCTCTTTCTCTCTATCTCTCTCAAGTTGCAACTTGACTTGATCCTCGTGGACTTACCTTAGTGTAAATGGGTATAAGGTAATGTATTTTCCCTTATACTGAAAGGAATATTTATTCTTGAACCCGTCATATATAACCTTCGTATCAAACTTCCACAGCTTGTATCTTTCATGCATGAGTATAACATCACATAAAAAATAATCAGTATAAGGCGCAATGGTGAAGCTCAATAATACCTGTCTAGTCACCACACTTCTCCACAGTCATTCAACCATTGTAACTTATAAGGCTTAGGATGCTTCAAGCAATCTAATCCTAACCTCTCAATTAAAGTCATACTTGTGACATTAGTACAACCGCCCCTGTCAATGATCATACTACACCTATTTCCATTCACAAGACATCTAGTTTGGAATATGTTCTCCCTCTGTTGATCCCTCTCATCAACAATTTGTGCACTCAAAGCATGTTTGACAACTAAGGACAACTTATCCAATGGGTATGTAGCTTCCTCCCTATCACTAGTGTCCTCTATCTCTGGCTCATCAACCTCAACCTCAACCTCAACCTCACTGTAAGTAGAATGTACATCACCATTCTTCTAATCAATCACTAATGTGCGCCTGTTAGGGCACTATGATGCATAGTGTCCCATGCCCAAACATTTGACGTCCTTAGTCTTGAGTGTTGTACTCTTAGGTTTCAGTCTAGCCTTGATCGATTATATAGCATCTTTACTCTTAGCACTGGGTTTGGTTATTGGTTTGTTAAAGCCTCAATCCCATTGATCATTAGGAACCCATTTCCCTTTCTATGTAAGAGTAATCTCAGTACCAAATCTGGATGTAGACTTCTTTTTTAGTTGCCTCTCTACCTTGATAGGGATGTGAAACATATTCTCCAAATGAACATAATGATACAACTCCACCATGTTGGCAATCTCTCTGTTCAAGCCCCCTACAAACCTTGCCATAGTAACCCATGTATCCTCCACTACATTCACCCTAATCATGGTAACCTCCATCTCATTATAGTAACCTCTACACTATTAGACCCTTGATATTATGTTGTAGTTTTTTTATAGAACTCTCGGTAGTAACTATTGGGTATGAATTATTTCATTATGAGACCTCGAAGTTCTTCGCATGTCTAAATTGACCTCTCATAATTCCTTCTTCTATTGGGGAAAATCTGATCCCATCAAATCATCGTATATTTAGTGAATTCATGGCTGCCAGATTGATATTCATCTCATAGAAGTAATGACGATAGTTGAAAATCAACTCGATTTTCTTCTCTCATTCCAAATACGCTTCTCGATCATTCTTTTGCCCCAAAATTTTAGTATTCTGATCTTGATATTGCTCAAATCATCATCAATATCACCGTGTCTACCATAACCCATCCTGTCATAATCTCACGTCTGTCATCAAATCCTCTATGTCTATCAAACCGTATATCTCTCATATCATGCATCCACTCTTGCCTATGATTCTTTGACCTATACCTCTCTTCCTCCTCAAAAGAGTCTTCCAAATCATCAAAATCATCAGGATAATTTTCGGCCTCCTCTTCCACTAGTAGTACTGGAGGTGGTGGAACTTGCCGCAATGGCACATTATGTGTTGGTACACTTGGAACACTGCCTATCTGTATATTATCAATGCTCTTGTAAACCTCTCCAATACAGTATTCATGTTCTCCATCATATCCATAAACTTCCTACATAAAGCCTCAAGCTTCTCATCCACCATTAAACTAGGACCTGCCATCTCAAAGCTTTAACAAACATATTAGAAAGTATCAAATATGTTAAAATAATTATATAACCTCACAATCTCACACACTCACGTGTTTGCACTCGAATATTTTCACTATACTCCGCTCGTGTTTGCATTCAATATAATATGAATATGACTTACTAATAAGTTCACAATAATGTGTAATCTTCAAGCTAGCATAAACAATAAGAAAATAATATAGGGCAAACAGAGTAATGCGAGTAAGAATTAGCAAATACGTAGACTCAATTCAAAGAAACCTAAAGTTAGACTGCTTAAAATAAGACAATCATAAATTAGCACAATGAGAAAATAAACATGCAAATAATTTCGGACGCATGTAAATTCGGACGGAAATTTGACATCTCAATAGAAATTTTGATGAATTATCATCCACGGACACCGCGGTTACAATATAGAACCAACCAAATTCAACTTAAAATTTGAACTTTTTTACTTTTTTCTTCAAGTCACTGAGCTCACGAAAATAATTCTAGAGTGTTGACCGATTTGGAGTCGGGTATGAGACCGGTATGGTTGCTTTTCGATTCCGGTAGCTATGTATAACTTACAGGCTCACCTATATGAAGACCAATATGTAGGCCGGTATGGACTAGTCTGATTCAAGTAGCTATATTTTGGAATAAGTTCACCGGTATGGAGTCCGATATGTAGTCTAGTATGAAACTAGCCCAGTTCCAGTAGCTGTGTTTGGAACAAGTTCATATGTATAAAGGCTTGTATGTAGTCTGGTATGAAACTAGCCCGTTCTAGTAGCTATGTATTTCTCAGGTTTACCAGTATATAAGCTGATATAGATACATGTATGGTTGTTCCTTGTTCCAGTAGCTGTTTCAAAAGTGTTTTATAACCGGTATGGAGATTGGTATGTTTGCTTCCCAATTCCAGTAGTTGTGTCGAGAGTGTTTTCATATGTGTATGCCGATATAAGACCAGTATGCCCGTCATAGATGATTCATAATAAAGCAAAATATTTAACAAACACAAAAACCAACAAAATATTTAACAATGAATCAAGATGAACAAGTATCTTGATGAACAAATACACACAGTAAAAACTAAATGAAAAACACAAATAAATGATAGAAAATCCGACCTTGGAACTCTAAGCTTTGATATCAAATGACGAGGAACTCACTTGGATATTAGGTCAAGTAAACCCCAAGCAACGGATAAAACCCCAAGAACCGTGAATTTGATTTTGATGGAACAAAACCTTCCAAGGCCACAAAGAAGACCCACAAAGAACTTGTCTTAGAGAACCCTTAAGTGGTACATTGTTTTGTTCTGCTAGCATGAATACATCACTAAAGTTGTCACGCTTTAGATAAGACGAAGCTTGAACAAATGGGAATCTCTCCCTTAAACTTGAAATTCGACCATAGTCTTTTTCTTTGAGAGAAAATTTGAAAATGGTGTATGTATCTGTTTGAGAAGACAAAGTTTACAATATATAGTACAATGTAAATTTACTAAAATGCCCTTAAAAATAAAAAGACCAAAATGTCCTATAACTATCCAATGGCTACTTAAAGTTAAAGCCCTTAATAGTCATTTACTAATTTAAGAAAATATCTAAGCTAAAATATTCATCCAAGTGGCAAAAAAAATTTCCAAGGGAAAAGTCAACAAAAAGAGCATTTAATCTAAAAATACCTAATAGGTATTTTAAACTAACTAGCTTAGTTTTAATCCAATTTGACTCAAAATATCTAGCAAATTAAGTTACAAATAGCCTAACTAGAGCAAAATGTCAAACATAAAGTCAAAAATACAAGCCATTGGCTAAATACATATAAAACATAAAATGTTCAAATTCTTCAAAAAGGTAATATCTTCAAAATTGGCTATTATGCATTTTCTAGTATAACTTGGGCCATGTGGATAGCTTTGGACTCACTCCATTGAAACTCTCATGCGACGCCAATATGCCATGGAGTTGTCTGTTACATTTGGCCATGGAATTCTGAGTTAACCATTGGGTCTTTGATCGTTTTAGCTTTCTCGCGTGTGATTGGCTCTGTTGGCATTTGCAAAGACTCTACCATATTGCTGGCTGTGACATCTAATGTTCCTTGAGTGGCCAAATTTGTGTCAGGTTTCTCATGTTTATAATTTTATAATAAAAAATAATTATAAAGATATTATAATTTTAGAATTTAATATTAAAAAATTAATTGTAGAGATTAGGTTAATTGTAGATAATTTAATAGTGTTTTTTTAATAGGATATTATAATAAGTTTTCTTGTTATAATATAATTCTTATAAGATTATAATATGTATTTTTATTGTAATTGGATTTTTATTTAATAGATTTATTAATTTAAATTTACAACTTTAATATGAAGTCGTCATGTGGCGCGATGAGGAGGTTTAAAAATGTTTAACTTTTATATATATATATATATATAATATATATATATATATATATATATATATTATATATATATATATATTATTAATTTTTGTTTTAAAAAAAGCACAATTATTATTTTTTATATAAAAAAAAATTTAAAGGGATTTTGGGTTAAATTATTTTAGGGTTTTGTGTTTTTTATTTTATAGGTTGGAGGTTTGGGTTGGTGTAACTATGTGCATGTAACATCCAGCGACTCCGGCAACTTATATGTTACCAAAGATTAATGACTATTATGGTTTAGAGTCATAATACTTGATATAAATTATGTTCGAGTAAGTACATGCTCATAAAATGACATTTGGGACATTCAGTAAATTCCTTGAAACTCCGACGCGGAACTTAGCTTGCGTCCCACCCCGAATAGCCTTTAGTAATCGGGCTGCAAACTTTTCATACGATCTCCGATTTTTATGAACTTTATATTTTCGGAAAGCTAAAACCGACACCTACAACTTCCGTGTTGAAAATTTTCTCAATTTCGAATCAGAAGCAAGTCGAAAATCTTGAAATCAGGGCTTCTATAGTAAATTCGGGAATAAGCTAGAATAATGTGATGTGGCAAAATGTGCACCATTCATTTGCAAAAAAAAAAAAAAAAAAAAAAAAATCAGCACTTACTCTATAAATATAGCACTATTCATTCACCCATTTCCAAGCCAAAAAATTTGAAGGGACATCTAGGAAGCTTTTCCATTTTCTCTTCTTCTCATGCTACTTTTGGAGTAATTGGTGATGTTTCCAAGCATATCCCTTGACAGGTAAGCTCTCTATTGCCTTTTATTCATTCTAATTTCAATTTTGGGCAAGGAAGTGAAGCCCTAATTTCGCACCTTGTGTTACCCTAATAATGAGAATTGCATAATTGGTTTTGGATTAGTTGATAGCATGCATTTTGAGAAGTGTTTTGAGAGTATAAACATATAATGAGGTTTATTTGTGTATGAATATGTTGAGGATATTATACTTAGTAATTAAATGATTCTAGATAATGGTTTGTGTATGGGTGATGATATTAGATAAGTTTTGAAGTTGGAAGAGTGTTCACGTGTTGGTGATACTTTTAGGTAAACTAGATGTTGAGAAGCAAAGTTGGAAACCTGAGAAAACAGGTTCACATCCCGACACAAGTCCTTGCACGTCACGTCGCGTACTAGGGAATTTATGCAGATTCCTTTATGTATTGCAAGGACTTACGTCTCTACGCGCACTGGAAATTTTCAAATATTCGTTTCTGGAATTGTGCGTGTCGCGACGCGCAAGGCCTTGCATCGCGACACGAGATCAGAATTTCCCCAAATTAGTTTTAATTCATTCCAGTTCCACCCTAGCGTGTTAGAAGCCACCATAAGGGTCTCTTATCAGCTCGTATACATATAATACATCATAATATATGTATGTTACACCTGGAAGCGATAACAAGTACTTAAATCGATAAACTTAGCTTAATTCGGCAATATATTCCTCAGTTCATTTTCTAATCAGAGTTATCAACTAAAATTCATTGTAGAAACCACAAATTCCTTCAGCAAGCAAGGAAATACAAGCAAGATTCCAAAGTAGTGAGTGGACACATTTTTTTCTTAAGTTGATTTTACATTATGATTGTTTTAAATACCAGACTTACATTTTCCGCGTCTAGGGCGTTAGCCAATTTTGTTTTGCATTATATTGTAATTAAGCATGTTCTGAGAAATATTTTAGAAAGAGATGTTTTCAAAAGCATGGTTTTATGTTTTCGAGGCATGGGGAAAAAACCCACCTTAGTATGTAACTTGATTCAGATATGGAATTGACAGAGAGCACATATGCACATGTAGAGGACTAGGGGGACGCCGATATGTAACGCCCCCAGATCCTAGTTCAGGACTAGGAATGACAGATGCCCCTAAATCCTAGATTCAGAGCTTGGAGGGTAGCATAGATTTGCACCCATAGTTCTAGTTCAGTGGCTTGGGGGACGGCGATACGTAACGCCCTAATGTCATGAATTTGCACTATTGGCTTTAGTTAGGCGTATGGGGGGACAGGGATACGTAACGCCCCTATGCGTCAGGTTTTTTAGAGACAGATTTCAGTGACAGATTTCTAAAGAAAAAGTTTTCAGAGACACAGTTTTCAGAAATGATAGTTTTCTAAAGAGTTTTAGAAGGAAAAGTTAAACTCATAGTTTTACTGACAGAAAAGCCTTTTCAGAAAAGTTTCACAGAAAAAGTATGTTCTCGGATAAAGAAAGAGTTTTCAGAAAGAAAAAAAAAAGTTTTTCTGGTGACAGATTCGGTTTTATAAGCATGAATTTTCATTATAGCACATAAGTTTCTATTTTAATCGTCCACTCACTTAGATCGTTCAAATGATCTAATCCTTCACTCCCAGTGTTTCATTTTGTAGGTTCATAGAGGACGAGAGGATGGATACTGTTGGCAGTCACTAAGGAGTTGGTCCACCAGGTCAAATGAGGGACAAAGTCTAGTCCGGTCAGAGTCGGGAAATGTCATGTAACATATATGTTATATAGTAAATATTACATATATATTGCATTATAGTAATCATTGTCAGGGTTTAAATATGTATTAAAACAGAGTTACTTAGTATTAAAAGTGTTATGCATACATGGTTGATGAGTTGGGCAATGGTCTCCTGCATAAGTTTATATATATATATGAGATAAGAATAGCAGTTGTCAGAAGTCAGAGGCTTAATAGGATAGTATGGTCTATTCTCTGCTGGTAGCATCTCCCGGATTGGGGATGTTACAGTGCACATAAATAAAGTTCATTCTTTTATTAAGAAGTTGCCACGTATATGAAAATTATTGTCATTAATTTTTTAATTTGAATCAAAATTAAATTTATATCTTATATTTTGTGATAGACAAAATTTCTATCATAAATCCATTATAAATTCCGTGATAGGAAAAATTATATCATAAATATGTCACAAAGTTTCTGATAGATGAAATTTATATCATAAGTCCGTTGTAAATTTTGTGATATAAAATATTCTATCACGAGATTGTCATAATATGTGATATAAGAGTTTTTTTCTCAGAATTTGTTATAAAATGTCTATCAATGTAGGCTTATTTTCACGTAGTGTTGATATAAATCCATACCATATCTCATCCATGTAAATCAAAAGATACAATCCAATACGCGGGAATTTATAGAACACTCAAAATTGAGATCAACACATATACGATCATCCTTTAGATAGATATGAATTTCTTTATCTAACGGATATTCTAAAGAGGTTCATCTTTATCAGGGTATAATCTTTTATAATCATATTATAAAAGTTACCTTCATTTACATGTCGCTCTACATGATTGATTTAGGATTTCACCATCGTATCAAATACTAAATAGACCACAACCGTAGATAAACCGTAAATAAAATATCTATGTTTTGTTTACTCTATATGAACTATTTAAGATTACATATCTCGAACTTAAATCATCTTATGTATTTCAATGATTACATATTAGAAGCAACTCTTAGGGCAGAAAACCCAACTCATGAGTAACATCTAACATTATATCATGATCCCCGAATGAGAAAGAAAAAAACTTTCCATAAATGACTTTTATATGATATGATCATTTACCCAATCGTGTATCCCACCAATGACGTAAAGTATGGAATGTGTATATTCTAATAGTCAATGACTTTAATATTGATTATAATCCCGATTATATGTAATATGAGAATTTTCCCACTCGAAATTCTCCTACAATGATAATAGATTTGCATTATCATATATGTCAGCCACATAATATGATACATAATTATCTAGACATATATTTATTTTTAATTTGGTGATCCTCTATCATGTCTCACACAATCTTCATATGTTCATTATGTTACACAATCACTTCCCTATTGATATTCAATAAAGGACGACTCAGGTCGATATTAAAGCTACGCAATTTTTATATAAAATTAGTAAAGATCTTGAGTTTTATGATTAACTTATACATTGTTACCAAGAGTCTCTATAGACACATGTGATAAATACATATCCATATAAAAATTCTTAAAGGTTAGTTCAATATATTTGTTAATTGCTACGAGCACCTTTGTGTTACACCAAATATCTGGACTATATTAGTAGTTTGTAAGATCAGTTACCCCACAAATAGGCATTAATAAAACTAGTCTATTTATATCATCAATGCCTTTGTTATTGATAATTCTGTTATGACAAATATTGTGAAGCGCATCGGCGGGTGAAATTGACTTTTTAAATATTTTTTAATTCGAATAAATAAACCGGTATCATATACCTCTAATTTATCATTATTTCACCCAATTTACTCATTAATATCAAATATTGAAAGTGATTACGCATAAAAACTCAGGACACAATTTTCAGAAACATTTTTCGCTGTTACATGTTAATTGGTTTACTGATTCACCGAACTAAACAACCGAAATAACAGAACAACTGGAACAGCCATGAAACCAGACCAGTCCACTGCTACAGTGATCCAATTACTTTAGCAATGGCTAATCACTTTAATTTCAACAAATTATCACTTTGTCCTAGTGGGGAAAATTCCCAAAATACTTCCGGAACTATTCCGAAAATTCTAAAAATCTTTCTACGTATTATACGCACTGCTAAAATATTATATTTATAATATTGTAACAATGGCCAAATAATCATAATTTTAGTAAATTATGATTTTACCTCTAATGCGATATTTATGAAAAATTCACAAAACGCTTCTGTAACAATTTCAAAATTTTCAAAAAAAATTCCTACGTATTATTAAACATCCAATTTCATCCACAATATCTCAATTTCACAAATTAAGTCATAATTGAATTAATACACAATTAATCAAATTAATCACCTAATTAATTAAAAATCATGAAAATTCCTCTAATTATATAAAATATAATCAATTGGAAACGTAAAGAAAAAATTTCAACCAAATAAAATTAGAAATTACTTTAATTTCTCAAATTCTATCTTTGGTTGCTTTCAATTATTCTTTCACACTCTCTAATTTTGGTGGATTAAAGAAACCTAATTTTTGAACTTTAAACTCAACACTTTGAGCTTCTCCAAGCCAAAACCAAAAATGAAATAAATTTTCATCTATTTCTCCAATTGGTCGAATTTTAATATTTATAGGAGAAATGGTATTTTTGTCATTTCGACACTTAAAAGGCTTGGCCAAAATTAAGCCAAAAATAGCTCAAATATTTGGTTATAATTTTGTCATGTATAAAGCTTATATAATAAGCTTTAAATAATTAAGGAATTAATATTCCAAGAATATTCCATAATAAATCATTATTAAATTAATTAACTTTTAATTAATTGACAAGTGTTAAAATTCAATTGGACCTAATATGTATCTAATCCAATTATATATCATATACATATATACATTAGATATAAAAATACTTCGACATGTGTAAAGTATGAATAATACATATTATTCATAATTAATTGCCCTAATACCCTACGAGTATACTTTATTAGTGTGACTCTCCAAGTTCATGTATATTTGTCCATAATTCGCTCACTCACAAATTATGACGACCATAGATAATTACGTTGAACCATACAAGTCAAGGTCTAAGCATACCGTATGGTTTCTCTATCATAGGCTATCTTAATTGTACCGGAGATATTTATGAAAACGTCAAATCTCCGTAGTGTACAATTTATATATGTGTTGCGACATATTCTTGATCTCTCATTCAACATTCGAAACTCGTTTTCATAATGCACTATGGTCAAAGATTTAAAGATCACGTGATGGATGCCTAAATCCCGCACACGGGACTGAAAAATCCTCTTTGGATACATCATATGATATCATGAATATTGGTCCACACCCACCGAATAGGCGGAGATCTGGTATAGATTCACTAGTGACATGATTGTTGTCAAAGTGTGGAGGATCACTCATACATCCACGGTGGTATCTCAAGTCAAATGACTAGTTATGTTACTCGATTCGGGAATATTCGTATTGACGTTGGTGTGCCATCCATTAGAATTACTTCTGGTAAATCGTTCATTAATCATCAAATAAATACATATATGTCTATACGAGTCTCCCAAGACTTATGATTCATTGGGATAAACCATCAGACCAATTCTTGATGTACTACATGTACTGATCTCAAAAGATTTTATTAACAGACATGTGTTAGCAAATCTCGAGCATGAACTTTATTTGAGAATATACAAGTAGTGACACCTCCCAATATCGATTACAAACCTCGTTGTAATTGTGTGACTATTGTATATATTCGGGTCTTTTTCTAATATATATATTACTAAACTGCAGTTAGTTTCAATATAAATTAAATTAGATCTCATATGTATATAAAATACAAGAGGTGCTTGTTGGATAATTATGACCCATAGCATCACTATTTGTACAGAACTTGGTGTTGTTGTACAAATTAACTATGTGACAAAGGAAATTGCTCTTTTATCATTTATAATTGGATTACCTGGATATATAAATGATAAAAGTCCCTATGATTAGTTCCGGATTGATAAGATATGAGACATTATCAATCCATAACGGTTTAATCATTAAATATCCCTAGTCGTAGTATTATCGAGACTGGACATCGATAATGCGGAATAGACTAGTATTACACGTGTGCGTGTTATGGAAGCATAACGACATAGTTCTCATATATTTGGGTATTGGATACTCATGCAAGTGTAATGGGAGATTCTATTTACCGATGGTACGAAAACAGCTTCGCTCTGGATAGACCCCTCGGAATCTCATTGGTAGTATGACTATGTGTCTATGGGAGTCCGAATCAGGGTATGTGTATTTAGTCTTAACCTGAGACTTGCATCGCTAATACTTGTGACAATCAATATACTTTGGTTTTGGTCGTCCAGGGCTTTAACAAGTTATGTGTACGCCTCTTCTGGGTATAATGAGAATCGTAGTGTATTGAGTGTGATGTCAAGACGAAAGTATCACTTCAGTCATATGGAGATGATGATCACGCAGGGATACAGAACTGGTACTCTAAGTGCTATAGCCATCGGGGAAGTATGACTTGGTCATGACTTTCCGATCATAAAGAGACTAGTTATTTGTGATCCGATATATGCTTTGTACGGGGCAGACACAACTCCAGCCTCAGGCCTAGCATGTGACATCCGATACTGGATCGTAATACGCAATACTACGTATACTACGCCTGACAAAGATCTTGTATTCTATAGCAGAATACTTCTGGAGAATTGGGTAGGCACGGTGCTTTGCTAGAAGCTAACCATACCTTGTAAATCGGTAAAAATGTGATACCGGGTACGCACGTGTTCGGATAGTCCGATGACCGTATTTACTGCCAACTTATCCAGGGATCTCTTGGGTCGCATCCCAAAGATTCACATATAATGTTTGACTCGAACAATATTAATCTGGGATTAATTAAGAGAGAGAAAATTAATCTGGGATTAATTAAGAGAGAGAAAATTAATCTGGGATTAAAACGGCAAGAATTAATCTGGGATTAGTTGCGTCGAGAATTTATCTGGGATTAAATTCGTCAAGAGGAGAGAACGCGATTAATTTGGAATTAATCGGTAAAATAAATTTAATAGTTAAATTAGATTTTACTATTTAATTTATTTAATTAGGCTAAATAATATATTAGATATATTAATTGAAATTGGATTTCAATAGGAAATTAAATTGGATTTTAATTTTAGCAAACGATTTAATTTGGAATTAATTCGCAAGTAATTTTCGTAATAATTTTACTGGGTATTATTATTCAATTAAATTAGATTTAATTGTGTCGCGACGAAAATTTCGTTTAATTGGATTAAATGAATCCGAGCCCAAAATATGTTGTGTAAGTTATTGGACCCACTCACTTACATCAACTAGTTATTTGTTGATGGAAGTTGTTTGGATTTAAAATTGGATTTTACTTACTCATCACACCTACCAACAATATATATATAATTGATGAATTTTGGATTATTCATTAATTTTATCTCTTTTCCTTTTGGCGGTGAGATTAATTGCTGTTCTTTTGAAGAAAAGCAATTTTCCTTTTCATTTAATGGCAGTATGGCCATTGACTGCTTTTAATAAGTATGGCCACTGCTTTCCTCTCAATTATGCCGAATAGGAAAGCAAAACCATGGCCACAAGTCAGTGGCCTTCTTAAGCGCCAATAACAAGTGGTATCATCCAAACGTATGCCCAACATTCCCAAATCATAAGGAATGAGAAACCCGGTTTCTTTCCTCTTCATATCTAATATGAAGTCTGTCTAACAGATTTTCATGGAACCTTATTCAAAATAAGTATTGCACTGTTTAATGCGTATCATCAGAAGGAAAATGGTAGCTCAGAGCGACTCATCTGTTTAAGTATTGTCCATCATGGTGTGACCGTAATGTTCTAATACTTTTACCAGTCTGTTTTCTTAATTCGTGTCGAAACTCTTTGAATTACTCAAAAGTTTGTGACTTGTGTTTCATAAGATACACATAACCGTAACGTGATGCCACATCTGTAAAGGTTACGAAGTATTCATATCCACCTCTAGCCTAGCTAGACATGGGCCCACTTACGTCACTATGAACGAGGTCTAACAGATCGATGGTATTTGCACTTTTACCAAGTAAAATGTGTTTTAGGCACTTTGCCTAATAAACTAGATTCGCATACGCCATTTGAATTAGAATCAAATCCGTCCAAGTATCCACTCTTCGAAAGTGTGGATATATGAATCTTGTTAATGCATCCCAGATGACAATGCCACAAATAAGTCTCATTTGATTTACTCAATTTAAGCTATTCGTTTGTCATGTTATATGTTTGAGATTCATTCATATTCAAAATATAAATACTGTTATTCACATCTAATGTGTATATCTCAATATCATATTTATAAACAAAACACCCGGTGTTTCGTAATATAAAGGTATACCCGCAACGGGCTAAACTAGATACAGAGATAATGTTCCTAGTCAAACTAGATACATTATAACAGTCTCCTAATTTAAGTACATGCCCAAAGGGCAGTTCCTAAACTTAGGTTTCTACGGCCAAAATAGCGACTCTCGTCCTATTTCCAACCTGTAGATCAATCTCATCTGAAGTCAGTTTCCTACTTATTAGCATCTCTCGCACGTCAGTACATATACATGTATCACATCTAGTATCAAAAAATCCAATTTTAAAACCAGTAGTGAACATGTTTATAACAAACATTCTTGAAGCCGAAACCTTATCCCGCCTTCATTTCCTTCATGTTTGCCTTGTCCATACGGCAGTCACACTTCTAGTGACCCCGTTTGCCACAGTTTAGGCAGACAATTTGGGATATGTCATTTTAAGAAACTCCAACTATGCATAAAAGATTGAGCACTAAAGTTATCATCACAATGAGTCTTCCTAAGCTCATGCTCTATTATTCGCTCAACTCCGGGCTCATGCTCGAGAGGTTCTACTCCCAATCTGAAAATTAAAATCGTTTAAGTACATTTTCCCCAGGATAATATCCTTTGACGCTAATCTTTCAGTCATCTTGATTGCTATAGTCCAACTATCCAATCAACGATTTTAGGTACAATTAAATATAAGTATTACTATAGTCTAACTATATAATCAACTATTATTGATTGGTTACATTCAAATGTATTGATTACTATAATCCAATTATATAACCAACTACAAATGAAGTAGTTTGAAAACAGTCCAACTGTTAAAATAACAACAATTGAATATTAGTCCAACTAATATATATTTGATAAATAATGACGAAAAATGAAATGAGCGCGTATTAGCAAGTATCTAAACGAAATTGCAAATTTAATACTTGCCTCCCACTATTTCTCTTCTCACTTATTCCCCTCAATGTAAATGATGTTTCTTTAGAAGTGTTATATAATTGGGTAGAAGTAAGAATAGTCCTAGCGAGAGAGAGGAAATTGAGAGATTTGTTCTAGGAATAAATTGTATTATATATCCATCCACATATCATTATTAATTTATTTCGCGCATTATTAGGCTTTTAGAATGCATGCTTAAGGGTGAATGATGAGACCTAATTAAAGATAATAAATTGGTTGTCATCTCGCGACAAAAACCCTCAACAAATATTAAGCGATTTCCTTCCATTGAGTGATTCCCTCTCAAGATCCAAGATTGGCACTGGTTTGTTGGCCAAAGTCAAGACCTTTGTCCATCGCGGATGTGTTTGAATCATGAAGGCTTTTTTCCATATCGTATGTCTTGTCCAAGTTGTGATTTGTTGGCCAAAGTCAAGTTCACTTCTTGTCCATCGACATCGATTACGAAGCTTTCCAAAGTCAATGGGTCCCGCTTAACTGGAATCATTAAGCTTGTTGTGCCAAAGCCAAAGCTTAGTTGATTAAGAGGAAAAGGTTAGGGAATATATTGGATATATTGGCATATATAGGATATATGTTTCGGACTTGGATGTCCACCTACTGGATCTAGGAATTGGATGAGATCCAATTGATCTTAGAGATCTACCTAGTTAAATTTTATACAACTTGTTGGTCAAAGTCAAGATTGTGTATCTTTTAACGGGATCCTAGCCCACTAGTAAACTATGTTTCCCGAGTACTCCACATGACTTCTCAAAAAAAAAAATGCTGAATGAAAATAAGAGAGTTGATACCAAATTTGCTCTCTGTTTTTTTTTATTTAAAAGCCAAAAGAAGAGAGGCTATTAATCATTCATTTTTGGCGAGAAGCTATGGTCTTCCTTTTGAAAGAATAAAGCATTTCCTCTCTTTCTGAACTGGCCGATTGTTCTTCTCTCTCC